>JAJMBT010000058.1:0-52316 GCA_030565385.1 Kodamaea neixiangensis
GTAGGACTGTTTGGAAAGTTAGGGAGGTAGTCTTCAGTTGGTAAGAACCCGAGGTGAACGTCTTGAAATACTGCTGCAGCAACAGTGGTCACTGCTGTTGCAAGCGAACAAATCTGTTTTGAAATCATGTAATCTTTTGAAACTAATGCCGTTGCCATCCTTTTATAAGCTTTCACTCGGATTTGTTAATTCAGAAGACTGGTAATACTTTCAGGCAAAATATTTGCAGCATTGAGAGTTGCGTGAAGAAGACACGGAATAGTGCAGATCTGGCAATTACGAACTACAACCCTTGGAAAATTTTGATACAGCTGGAAAATACTTAGCCTCACTCGCATAAAAAATCCTTCCAACCTCTGAATAAAAAAGCTTTGCCATGCAAAGAATGGTGATAATTTGCTTCACATCAAAACGAAATGCTTATCCTCGGAATTTTGCAAGTGACCATCCTTGGTTCCTGATGCCCTCATTTTAAAACCCCCCGAGATTATCTCTTCGATACAACCATGTTGCGCTTCAGAGGGCTAGAACCCAATTCTGGATGGTAATTTGAAAACATTACCACAGTTTTAGCTATTGTCGGCTGTAGTGATTACCTTGAGTGTAGGTCAGCTTTCCAACTTCCCTCTTCATTGCTTTTCTGTGTTCTACGAGCTATAGCCAAGAAAACAGCTGAAATCGCCCAACCTGAATACTCTTGTAAAAAAGTTCATTTTGGTTGAAAGTACAGCGGCTATTTAATGCGAAGCGAAGAAGTCACTCGCAAGGCGAATGTATAGAAGCATGAAAATTTAGTGATGAGATCTTCTTTAAATTTACGAGTTGAAAATGAGAATATGCATCTACGCTTCATAAGAACAAATATTATTTTTACATTTTGAGCTCACGAGTCGCGAGCGATGCCAAGAAATTCACATTATACACTTTGCGTTTTCCGATTCCCTCCTCTGCTTTCATCACAGATCTTGGGCAGACAAATTCAGGGATTTTACTTTCCTCTAGAATTTAAACTTGCTTGCTTAGAATGGAAATTCGAATTTGAGGAATGCAGTCGGAGAAGGAGTATTTAATTCTTTCGTTTCACTGGCAGGCTTAACTGATGCGAGATCAATGAAGCTAATTACCACTCTTCTCACGTACTCTCGTAACTCCTAAGTGGAAAGTGGCATTCGTCAAGCAATTTCATTCTCGACTTCATTCCTCTTTTGGGAGCATCGAAGCTTAAATACTAGCTAACTTCTGTCTCAGGAGCTACCATACAGCTACAAAATATTCTTGTTCAAATACGACCGATATTTTTAAGAGCAACTTTGGACCTCAGGGCGCCGCACAATGGTCAACTTTACGAACCCAGTGGAGCTATATGCCATCTGGTTTCCATGTTGTCGAAACTCAACTTTAAACGTTTACTACAAGCGATGGGTGAAACCTTTCTTCATTCTAAACATTGTATTATCTAGCCACAGCCAATGTGTCTAGTTCCGAATAATAAAGGATTAGAACCTACTTAGGATAGCTCTACCAGGGTTTTGTCGATAGCTCCCACTTTCAGTTGGGAGCTGCACTAGTTTCAATATCATTTGTCTTTAGATTTGGCTTTCGGCGTTTCCCTATTAAACGATGGTTTCATAACTTTCTTGTATACACAAGCATTGAAACAGAAGACGTAGTGAAAATAAGAAGTTCTGAAAATGGTATAAATATGCCTTACACATTAATCATAAGAAGTAAAGTTGTCAGACTAACCGGCATCACAGATAAACGTACCAGAATCCCTGAATATAAACCACAAACCAAGAATGACTGTCACGAAGATGATACTGTCAACGTTACTGTAAGTAGGTGAACATTCCCACCAAAAACTCTCCTAGATAACGGACTGAATACACTGTTCTCTCCGAACTGAAAGTCTAATGCCAATACTAGAAGTGCCCTGAATTAAACAGGAAAAACTGAACAGAGACTGGGTGTTCCAGAATTTGACCCGCCTGATGAAAATGACACCCATTCCAGTAAACCCTTCGTTCCCACCAAATAAAGCAAAACCAACGACTTCGCTATACCAGGTGAAATAGTCAGCCTAGATTCAATACATTCAGGATAATCGTGATCGATCCAAGCACCTCCATTATCGAAGGGGAGAACCCATATTTGTTTCAACAGCCACAGCAATGGTGAGGCTGGTATCTTACCAGGACTGCATGCGTGTTCACCGTCCTGATGGAATTTTGTGTTGAAACCAGCTGCGTTGTCCATTTTCCGAACCTCGAAGATATCTTGACCACAAACTTTCAACCACAGAAGAAACTTCTTTAATATCGAAGATTTGCAGCACAAGCAACTGCTTCGTTTAAATCAAAAACAATTGAGATCTTCATAGGTTTATCATCATCACTTAGACGGGATCTTACCAATTTCAACAGTGCAGCTGCATTGCTACCTAAAGAAGATGACATGTACCGAAATACATGAGCCAAGATCATCAAAAGATCTCATATTGTTCATTTATCTAGAACGGCTCATAAACCACCAGTTTGATTCCTCAGCAACACTGAGACTATGAGCCCCTTCATTAAGTATTGTAAAATTGCAACTCGTGATATTACAAGCTAATAAATTACGTTAACGAGATCAATGTCCCTTACCAACCCATGACACGGCTCTCTGACGTACACACGTTTAGTTATGGTCTTTGAGTTAACAGTATGACGATTATGTAGGATTTTTTGCTGTTCCACAAAAAACTCGATGCCCCATTATCGAATTCCAGCCGTGCAAGGGCCGCTGAATACTTCGTAGAAGTCGACCAACAGCTGTTGACAATGCGTTGCAACTGAAGCATTGCGAAGCAAATTTGCACAGAATTTCACTCAAATTACAATAGACTTTAGAGCCTTCAGTTTAAATTACTCAACTCCTACACTTCATCGCGCGGCGTTAAGTTCGAGAAGGTGCACCCCCACTCCTTCTTTTTTGGTTTGCAATTAAAAAATTTCATAATCCAAGTGCAATTGTTCCTACAATAAGAATTTGATGGGGTGAGGCTCGAGCACTAAAGATTGTACGAGAGAGAAGAGTCAGTTAGAATTATAAATAAGTGCCAGAATCTAAACCTCTTCTGAACACTCTCAGTTATTTCTTGTCGTGTGAAAACCGCTACAAGCAACAGGTTATCTCGAAAATCAAGTCACCTGATCGATTAGTTTATATCAAACATGGAAGTAACGGATCTAGCCAACAACCATGACGAGAACAGAGCGTAGGAACGTCAGGTTGTCACTGTCTTGCCTCAATTGCCAAAAGAGAAAGGTGAGATGCGACAGACAAACGCCATGCTCTACATGTGTCAAATCCAAACAACTTGATAAGTGTTCGTACTCAAACACCTTGAAGATACAACATGAAGGACTGGCATCGACACACATCTTCAGGGTTTCTAAAACACCCACGCAGAAGAAGCCTCCAGTAAAGGCACTGCGAGTTGTATCTCCATCCCTTCCTTCGTCCCACACGATAAACTTCTACGACATTCAATACGACCCGAATGAGAGCAAGCGACAATTGGGTCCTTTATCATGGTCTTTCTTGGAAAAGAGAGACCCAGTGTTACATACTATGCAAGTGTACACCAGTCTGATGTACGAAACAAGGATCCCTGGTGAAAGCATCCCCCCACAGTTTGAAAAGCGTAACAGGGAGATTACCACCACTGCGCCCCCTGAGCCAGTTAACCACGAACCTCTCTTTGAACGCATTGAGCTGGCTCTACCAAATCAACTAACGTTGTGGACGTTGGTGAGACAGTTTTTCACGTCCATTTACAGCTTCATGCCAATTTACGATGAAACCAATTTCGTCAGAGATGTGGCGGACATTGTTGGGCCAGAGGACTACGAGAATATAAGTGTGCGGTTGGCTGAATTTAATACATCCATTCTACCAACAATATGCTCTTTATTGGTGATTCTTAGAGTTACCTATGCTTCTGAAAAACCTCCGGGATGTGAGACCATCAGTCCTGACGTTATTGAGCTTGCTTATCAGTGCTTGATGCAAGTCAATCAAACTGGAATCGTGACTTTGGGCTTGTTACAAGCTGGTCTTGGATTGAAGCAGTACACAAGATTTGCACCAGAAGTTGGAGAGGCACTTTCAGGAGGCAGTGTGATGTTGGGCACAGACTACTTGGTTAAACTTGGACTCACATTGAAGGTCAACGTTAATGCAGAAAATGACTTCTCAAGAGAATCACTCCTCAGAAGAAAAATCTGCCAGTTGTTGACTTTGAATAGCATGGTTGATTCGTACTTGTACGGTAGCATGACGGTAACCGATAGCACTTTGGTTCGAACTATTGTACCTCTGCCTTCGGTCGTTACCAGAGAAAACTCAACTTGCATGAGTGTAGCTGTTGAGCGCCACGTCTTTGACTTTTACTCTTTGACCTACGAGGTCTTCACTCAAAAGGCAGAGCTCGTAAGGTTGATACTTGAGTCGAAGATGGTGGCAACTCAGCAACTTCTCGACCAACTTGAGGAATATGAACGATACTTTTTCCTGAAGTTTGGACGTATAAGTGACTACTTTCTCCAGCAGCGACCAGATAAACTAGGAAAATACTCGTCGGTCCATAAAGTCAAAATGCTTGTTGCGGGTAGAATATTTTCGCTTTCGTTGTATTTCCACCTCATGATCGCCACACAGAGTGAAGGGTACTCCATTCCAAGCTCCAAATTTCAATTAAAAATGCTCACCATCTCTATTTCCGAGTTGATGCCGGTTCTCGTTCCTTGGAAGAATATTGTTCCTTACTTTGGGAAAATGGGAACTATTGTTTTCAATGCCTTCTTCTTGCAGATGGTCCACAGGGCCAACACAGCCAATTTGGCGCTTCTCATTCGATTGAAATTTAACATGCACAGGTTTGCAGATATCTACGGCTCGCCCATCAATCAACAGAGACTTGAAAACCTCATTTCAACTGCTGCTGCAAATTTGGAATTATGTATCCGTTTATACAACGACGCAATTAAGCATTTGGAAAACGAGTTCTTTTACGCTTGGAAGGTACGCAGATTGTTTGATTATTACCTTGAAGCTTCATCCCAAAAGGATTTTTACTGGAAACCTCACGAAGGTCTTGCCTTGAGGAACTTGCGGTTTGACGAACATACGTTGAATGAAATAATTAGCATTTGCGACTCATCGTACAGCATGTACGGCGCATCTTTAGAGACTTCGAGTGATCTGAGCAGTGAAATTTTCACTCCTAAGCCTGCCAACTCTGCTTCAAATCAAATGGATACCTATTTCACTTTAAACGTGATGGACCAGTTTGACGACTTGGCATTTTTGAATCTCAACTTTGATAACCAGTTTTCTGACGTTTGATAAAGCCATTTGTCTAAATTGATAGTGGATGAATTGGCCTCTCGCTGACCAGCTTTGTGCCGTTGACGGAGGCATCTTATATTCGTTAGATAATATGGTGACACATGAATCTCCTCAATTGCAGCAATAGTTCAGCGTATAGTTTTGGGTATATAGTTCTGGTGTATAGGTTTGGGAACATTGTAGTTTGTTTCAAGAAACGATAGTAACTACTTGCTTGTATTTCACTAACCATCTGCTAAATTGGATTCAGTTCATTACTTGAGAACATGATCTCTCCTGAGTATACCCAATTGGCTTGTGCTTTACCTCAACTGAACTCATCTGATTATGCAAACTTAACCAGCCCCAAAATGTTCAGACGTGACACCAAACAGCCAATCTCCAATGTACCTTACAAAACACATGCCATGTGACCACTTTCTCCTCAACTCCACCAATCCACAGTTTTAGCAACGAAGATGCTATGGATGGCTTAGATATAGCGATTTTCACTTCAAGTATGCACAGTAAATTTATATCAGAATGACAGTACTCCTCGTACCTTCGATTATCTTTACCTCCAGACCTGTATGAATTACCGTTATTTTAAGATTGCTTAAGGATAGGGAGTATACCATACTCCCCTCATCAAGTTGAGAAAATCTCAATAACATAACCCTAGAGGTGTTCAAGTGTGGTAGAGATTTGCAGATCTCATCCCAATCCCTAACCAACTCCAAGTTTGTAATCCCAGTGGACCTGAGGTATTTTAAGTTTGAAGCATTCGATAACGTGGTGATGCTTGTACCAAAAATGCTAAGACTCGTCAACGACTTGAACGAGTAATACGAAAAGATCTCCAGGTTTATTTCAAATCCAGTGAGCTTGAATATCTGTAACTTGGAGGGAAAATCCAAATGCTCAGGTGCGTCTCGAAACACGGGATTATCTAAGTGCAACTCTATCAAACCTGGAAAGTTGTCCAAGAGCTTTCTGCTCAAGATAATTGTACCGTGAATCCTCAACTTTTTCAACTGAGGCATGAATGAAAGCTCCTGAGATGGGATTTCCATACGGTTGATTGTAAGCAGTTCGAGGCAGTTAGGCAAGCTCAAGTTCTCCAAGTCGATGTTGATAGAGTATATGGACAACTCTTTGATGTTTGTTTGTACTAAATCCTTGGAACTCAAGGTCTTGTCACACAGTAGGTGTAGCTTTTGCAAATCTTTAATCTCAAACACGTTCGTTCTGTCTAATCCTCGTAAAAACCAGCTAATGCATGAAAGCAGTAGTAGGTGAGGAGGAAGCACCAGTCCACGTAATTCTAAATTGTACGGAAGTAGTACCGTTGCTTCCTCGTTGTATATCCCATCGATAAAATTGAACTCCAACTTTTGTAGCTTCGGTGGCCATACGATGCTTTCATGGAGATAAACATAGCACCTCCTGTCTTCACAGTACTCAAATACAAACGAAGTCAAGTTAGGTGGGAGTGTAAACTGAAACAATCTAATTATTCTCCCCGGATGTGTATCAACCTGGTTTTCATCAAGAAGGTTGCCATGCGTGCATTCGATTTGCGTCCACTCGAGGCTTTTTAATGATTGAGGGTATTCGATGTTCAATAGCTCTGGATTGCGGAGCTCGCAGCTGAATATCGATAAGCTTTGGAGCACCTTTAAATTGGAAATGCATTTGAGACTGGTTATATCTGATGTACGTATCTCCAATCTTTTTAAATTCGAGGGCATCTGGAGTTGGTCCCAAGCAAAATCGTTTCTTGCCCCACACACAACAAGATGTTCCAAGTTGTCTGGTATTCCCATTTTAGGGGTCGACAAGTGCCTGATTGTAAGCTTTCGCAAACTCGAGGGAAGATCATTTCGAACTCTGCTGACGTTGATGTCTATTAGGAAATCTGGTAAAACCAAGCCATGTGAAACCTCGCTGATCTTTAATCGCAGAAACTGGTCTGGGATTTGCGTCTCAACACTTACCTCTATCGCAGCCAGAAACACATTTCTAAACTTAAACAAGAACTCCAAGTCCTTCTGTTTGATGAACTGCTTCATGCTGTGTTCTATTCTGGTAAACCTGCCAAGAACAGTCTCATCTAACCTTTCCACCTCCCTCAAGTCTTTCAAGTCGTTGAACACTAAACATGGAAGCGTTTGAATGTCTTGATTTAGGTCCACGAACGTAGGAAGTACGCTCGGGCTCATCAGAGTGTACGCGGCAGTGGTTTCAATGCACTCGTTTGCAAAAAGATGGATCCTGCCATACCTTCTAGCAAACGCATATGGTCTCAAGAACGGATCCTTGACCAATTCCCCAACTTCTTCCGCTGGAATGTATGCAAATATCTCATTCAACAATTCGGGTTGGTACCATTGTAGAATCATTGAAATACTATCCAAAGTAGCTCTCAATGTCAATCTACTGATGTTAACAAGTGTCGTCTGTTATCATACAAATTTTGATCTGGCTTTTTGCGCATCTTAAAACTTTTAGTGTGCACTATGGAACAGGTAGTAGGCTGTATCTAAAGGCTATCCAATGCAATACAACGACAAAGGTCTTTGTAAAGGGCTCCGTATTCAAGTGTTTAAGAATAATTACTAATTTCTTCATAAGTTTACGTGAGAGAGCTCATTCCTTTACATTACAATCTGGGTAGTACCTTAAATAGGTCTAGGTATGAATGGGAAGAAAAGAAACCCAACCCAATCCCTTATGGGAATCTAAGCCAAGCTTATCGGTGAGAATTCCCTCGCCTGAATCCTCCACTACGTTCCTCCACTGAATCTCCTGGAATCCTCCCTGAGAACAACAGATGAAACACTGCGTATAAGTTAATCGCTCAGAATCACCCCTAAAGTCTTGATTGCTCACAAGAAAGGCTCCCGTTCATACCTACTTCGGAAACCCAAACATTAGGGGTAGTAAACACGCTGAATAGAGCCCCATTTCGTGTTGGGAACTCCACGAACAGCATTGCTTCACGGAGGTAAGACTACCCCATGAACTGGGGGTGAGTATTGTTTTGCAAAACAGGCATAGAATGCTGGGGGAGGCGCTTCGGAGCGAAGACAACAAAGTACTGCTCGTCCATGCGAATGTCTCTAGGTATTGTCTGTTGTACTATCCCTGTATGCTTTCGGAGTACTGCTGTATAGTAGTATGCTGTGCGCATTTTATGCACCGCATACCGCAAAGAATACTGTTTTGATGCGGTACTTACCATTTGATTACCATACAGAAACAAGCAGCAATCTGTGCTTTGTTTGGACCCATTGTTGCTGCACAGATCAGTTTCAACCTTAATCAGGTGCGGATACAAATGGGCTGGTTTATTTTGCAGCTTCGGTTGGCAGTCGACTGCACTCCCCTGTTTTTCTCCAACTTTGAGAGGGAGGCTTACTTTCAGCTTTTGCAGCTATTTCCAGCATACTAAAATCAGTGGTGTTGAAAAGGACATGCTATGTTGATATATAAATCATATGGAGGGTCGTTCTGATTTGGCAAGGCAGATGCGAGGTTCAGTGCTGTCGATTACTTCTAGCGACTCTACACTCACATGGAACTTTCAATCAAGAAGCTCAAGATCTTCCATCTCGAGTCTGTGCACCCATGGAGAAATATACATTCCTGATTTCAGTCAGGATATCGAAATATATGAGGATCTACAAGATTATAAATCGTTTGAAGATGGTTCCTACGACTCCGACTTGGATTACTATGAGTACCAGAGTGAGCTAGAAGATCCTTTTGAATGGTCCGATGACGAAATTCCATACACACCAGTTGAATCATGGGAGTTCCATGACGATAGAGAGTCAGACTCAGACACAGATTCAGTGTCCAGTTCAGAGTTCACTGTCGGCTGCAAAGAAGGAACCTCCCATCACATCCCTAGAGAAACAAGAGTGAGGAAAATGCAAAGCTTACGAATTAGCACCGACTTTGAACGCTTCCTACCCAGAACTCTACTAATCACAAACTTTGGGTATATCTTTGAGAATCTCATTGCAAGTCATAACAAACTAATAGTTGGAGGAGAAAACATCCCACGACTAGTCCAATTACACTTGGACAACTGCATTGTAGTTGGCAACCTTCCCAACCTGATAATCTGTTTAGGATTCACCAATTTTGCAAAGAGAGATATTCACGATATGTTGTACACACTTTTGGGAGTAGAGCACTTCCTTGACAGTGTCACAACACCATACAAAATCAAAGTCGAGCTAGTAGTATTCGAGCAGAACTTCAGACTTACAAGATACCTCCCTGAACTGACGAACCTCAACATCCTTCGCGGATGCTTGTTTGACCGGTATTTTCCCAGGCATTAGCCGAGCTTCTTATTCAAGCCGGACTTTACACTGCCATGAACCCTGGAGACCTTCGCCCTTCATGCAGGGCACCCGGCACCCTGCTATTGTCAAGGCAGAATGGCACCACCAGATCAGAGCCTCCCCAGGCTCAAGCAGACGGGTCCACAATTCAACCATCCGACCGCAAAAAATATCACTACACATTAAGCTTTTACATTACAGTTTGTAAAGGAATGGTTCCGCAAACTCCTCCACCACTGCACCAAAGCACATTCGCTACACTACACTCCTTTGGCCTGAACGTGGGAGGTGCGTTCAAAATTAAGGTACCAAGACTGTTTGGGACATACACCTTGCTCTGTTAGTACACGGTCGAAAAAAGCAAGCATTATAGTCAGATTAGATTGATGTTTTCACAAGAATTCAAATAATGTAGATAAGTTTATAAGGTTCAATCATCATAATACGCTCGTTCAAGCTGGTACATACATCAAATGACGTGGTTTGTAAGTGTTTCAGCAATTTTTGCGAACTGGCATCAATTTATAGTGTGAAAAATTTTTTAGCTAACCATCGGTTTAGGGCGCCTTTCCCGAAGGGGAAGCCCAATGTGTCCTTACCAAAAATACCTAAATGGTTAGGAGCCACAAGTCTCATTTTGTACAACAAAAGATAAGGGTCTTGAAAAAGGTGCTACATTCTATGCAAATTGTACTTAAGAGCTGGATATCCTTGAATTTTTTAATGAGAAAACAACATCTACAACTATGATTGCATCCATGGTCCCAGCATTTCTCGAATCCGTCCTCAGGTGCACTGCAAGGTGCTTGATATTCCTGCTTTTTGGTCCTTTTATCTTTGTCTTCACTTTGGAGTTGGCTGGTTACTTATACTCACAAAGTGTAAAGCAATCCATCATCGCAGCAGAGTAGCTTTTCCACTGGCTGGAAGTTCCTCATTATTTATTTATTTATTCTGTCCTTCGTTTGGTTTGGCTATTGACTAGTCTTTAATACACACTTGAGCATATTGTACCTGTAAGGCTTTTAAGACATACGAAGCTCCTTGAAAATGTCAAATCGGAATCTTCAATTTTAGTTTCCCATATTCGGCTCTTTGAAAGATCCCTTTTCCCGCCTCATTAAGCTACCCCTGGCTTTCAATGAAATCTAAGGGAGACCCCGGGGCACACTTATCTCTGCCATGGACAAAGGGATTATGAACATCTTAACTTTCTTTTCAACCTTATTTCGAAAGATTATCTATGTCCTTTTTGCTGAATTCCGTACTTTGGCTTGCTCATCACCATTCGGTCTTACATCTGGCTGCAGCCACACATCCCTTTGTACTACCTCCCTGTTTTCGCATTCCCTGGATGGTATCTAGGATCCCACGAGTGAACTCCGAAATGATCTCGCCCAATATCTATCCTTGATTACCCGAGGTGCAAACGAGAAAAAGTAAAAATAGCAAGCAATAATTAGACGTAATGTTCGCCCTGGACCACTTGGTTATGCATTTATTTCTTGATCCGGTTGTGGAAGGATTGTTGCATTTCCAACGTATCAAACTCGATTTCGATGTCGCTGCCTGAGCTTACATCTTCCACAACTACTCCCTTTCTTCGGCCGGTTTGTATTTTGGCCGGAATTTGATCTTCGATGCCAAGTGGATTGTTGATGGGCCTATTTTTGACCTGTTGTTGATATGCTTTCAAACTCTTCAAGTTGTTCTTCCACTTGTCCTTCCTCTTTTGCGAGTCCACTGAAGATGACTCCAATGACTTCACCCTGGCTTTTTCGGAGCTGAGCTCGTAAAGCTCGTCAATAAGTTTGCTTTTTGTTGTGCCGTTACCCCCAAAGGCTGTGCTGTGTACTGTAGGATCATAACCTATTTTATTGATCATAGTGTTTGAGAATGCTTGACCTAGCTTTGTGTTGTGGTCTTCCTGCCTTGTATTTTTTTCAATAAGGTTTAAACTTTTGAGTCTCGAGTGGTTTGTTAGGTTCGCCAGTAACTTTTCTTTCAACGCTTGGTTGGCAAGTTCGTCCTTGAGTTTTCTTCTCTTATCGTTTTGCTTGCCTATGAGCTTGGGGTCGTAGAACTTGGACTTGTCCTGGCCTTGGTGGTGATAAATCTTTGTGTCTTCATTGTATGTTCTGTCATTGCTCTTCATGAACGAAATGCTCCCACTCTTGTTGCTGTACATTGCCAGACCCTTTTTCGGCGAACGGATTTGTGCTCCCCCTCCACCGTTCAACTCCATTCTTCGGTTCTGGTTGCTCTTGAACCTTTGGTCCAAGTGATAGTCGCACATCGTCGTCTTCTTGGTGTTGATAACCTCTTCACACTTGAGATTGTCGGATTTCTTAATCGCACTGCACTTGCCGTAGTCTCGTATGCATCCAAACTCAAGAATCGAATTTAGACTGAAGTTGTCAAGTTTGATGTTGAACCCTTCAATCTCCTTTTCGGCTGCCTTGAACTGGTACTTGTGGATCTTGGGGTTCAAGATGAATATCAAGTCGCCGTCTCTCAATTTCCAGTACTGCTCGTATGCTTTCCCGTAGAACATCACATCGATAGATCGGTTGAAGTCTCCCACCTTGATTTTTATGAATGGGTGTTTATCTTTCGAAACTTTGAAGTTGTACTTCTTCAAAACAAATCCTACAAAGCACCAGTTGGTGTACTGTGGCTCTTCATAGTTATTGGTTCGGTTCACTTTGGCTAGAAGTTTGTCAATCTTGAGAAACTTCATTCCTTTGTCTGTTTCATTCATAATCTTCTTGAATGTAGAAGGGTCAATGTACTTCTTCCGAAGATACTGTCCTGAGATAGCTTCCATTTCATCAACTTCCATATCCCCAGCTTTGAACTTGCTGATTCCTTCAAAGGCAAACTTTCGTGAACTGTAGTCGATGCTTTTGGCTTTGCTAAGACTGTCGAGCTTCGAATTCATAGCTGACAACTTGTTCATGAATGTTGACTTGGGAAGCGGTGCTTTTACTGGATATTGGATCGCAGCTCTCACCGTTGTGCTAGGGCTCTCTGTGCCTTCCTCATCGCTTTTCACTTCGAGCTCATCAGCCAGTCGTTTCACTCCTTTCTTTGCTTTCAAGTTCTCGTACTTTGCATGGAACTCCTTCATCAAGTCATTCACCTCATCGTCTGAATCTTCCGTTAGCATATCATTGACATCGACTTGATCTCTGGGGTCCTCCATTGTGACGCGTCTGAAAATCTGAATTTGATTTGAAAATATGAAAAGATCAGATCTCACAGTGGGTGTAGAAGTTGTACCAATTGATTCATAAAATGGGATAGGTAACCGAAAGAATACACTTCTGCTAACTCTTAGGTGAGTTCAGAATGCTCATTACTAGGAAACTTCTGAGTTAGCTCTCAAACAAGGATCAACCCACCACTTAGGAACCTGGTTTAGACAAGAACTGGATGAGCACACGGAAAGAACAATCACATTGAATACTACTCACCACAATCTCAAGTAATGTGGTTTCTTTAACTCTGGTGTGGGCTGTTGAAGAAGACTACAAAGGAATCTCTGGCGTTGTGATGACAGCAAAGAAATCATGACTGCCAACATGTAGAATGTAGCGAACTTGAAGAATGTAGCACACTTGAAGAATGAAGCGCACTTGAAGAATGTAGCGCACTTGAAGCTGCTTCTTCAGTGTTCCTTCTGCAGAATCCCAAGAGTGGTTGCAATAGCTGCCATAATTAAAACTCAACTCAGTATATGACTTCAATAAACTTTGCAATTTTTCCAACTTTTTCCAAATCACAGCACCAAACTTATCAAAATTCAAAGGAATTACGTTAGTAACCAATCAAGCAATTACATTAGTAGCAAAACCATCAAACAAGCACCCCAGTACTCCACTCTCTCGTCTTGTATATTAACTACACTAGGCAGCTCTCACTTCTATATCCTCATGTTAAGAGTCAGCGACATTTTCACTTTTCATTTCGCGACCTTTGAACACGAAGCTCAAATAACGAACGAACCCATGACCAGAGGCAGAGCCAAATCCATTGTTGAGAGGATAGCCTCCGACGTGCCTGCTTTTACGGAGGAGAAAGCCACCGTGGAAACTTCCTTCAAAAACACGCCCAGATCATCGTCGTTTGATTCGTCCAAACGAACGCCAAAAACCAGCGTTGACAAGGCTGTCTTATACCCTTTTGATGAAGCTGAAGCCAGAACGCTATGGTCCGATTATGTGAAAAGGTTCAACTACGACTGCCTTATAGACTCACTGGAAATCGACAAAGTGAACCAACAAGATATCGGAGCCATACTAAACTTTAGAGACAGCTGTTTTATCAACAAGCAACAACTAGATGGATTGATTGGCGATACTGAAGAACTTATAAACTCGATTGACTCGCTCAAGATCAAATATGACCAGATTTCAAACGAAACCATAGACTTTGACAGAGAATCAAATAAACTCTTGACTTTGCAGAACGGATACGTTGAAAAGTTTAGCCAGATTGAAAGCTACCTCAAGAACTTTGAAAACCTTGAATTCATCACCAAGAACTTGTCTAAATCTGGCTACAACTTGATTATCAAAAGGTTTGACTTCTTCAGATTCAACATCCTCAACCAATTAGACGAGTCGTTGGAATTCTTCAGCAAGCACCCCTCCTTCAAGAACATCGACTTATACAGTAGCAGATTTCGCCAGTGCATGACGAAATCTTTGAATTTGATTAAAAACTACTTGATAAATGAGTTAAAAAGATTGAATGACGACATGATGAACTTGATTAACCAACAAAATGTTTCAATCGACTTGATCTTGTTCAACGAGTTCCACAATTACTCTAAGGACAGCGAGAACAAATTCAACGATTTATCACAGGAAATCGTGAAAAGATTTCGAAATCATGACGAGTATCAGGGTCTCTACGGTGATGTGCTTGCCACATACTTCAGAATAAGATTAACGTTCTTAAACTTGTACATTTCCAAGCACTACAACATTTCCGATGACCTGGAGCACACCAACAAAGAGTCCTTAGTTCAGTTGTGTCAGGACAAGATCTCTTTCTTTAAAAACTTGATAGAGAGAGAGTTTAAACTCTTCAAGTCTTTCTTTACTTCAGAGGCAACGTCAAAAATTCACTTTTTCGTCATTAATGCCTTCTACGCGTTTTTAGGCAACTTATTGGATCCGTTGTACGACAGCTTGAGATTGTTGATCTTACGCGAAACAAACATCAGTAACTTGTGCAACTTGACCACCTTGCTTCAAAAGTACTACGAGTTTGAAGACCAACAACTAGGCAAGAACTTGCATGATGGCGATCTTGTGTATTTTGAAACCATCAACTACGGAGAGTTGTTCCAGTCCATTCTTTCCGATGTACAATCGAGGCTTATCTTTAGAATCCAAGCATACATTGACTACAAGATCTTGACATACGAACCAACAACTGAAGATTTGAAGTTGTCGAACAAAAAATCTGTCAGCAAACAAAGCAATGGTTCTCTTGTTGCTGCTGCTCCTAACCTGTTAGACATCGATTATCCCGTGAATCTCTTCAAAGATGTGTACTTACCCTTAGGAAAAGCACTCACATTGCTTTCATCCATTTATGAGCTCATCAACTCTGTCGTCTTCGACGACTTGGCTCACTATGTTGTACATTCCTGCATCATCCTTTTAAAGGGAGAATTCTACAAGAAATCGTTGGTCCACTTGGGTCCAATAGACACCAAGTTGAACTACTTCAAGAACGTGAAACTCTTGAGTGAACACTTGAACAACTTTGACATTCAGTTCGTTAGAAACGAAGTTAGCATCGACTTCACAGGGGGATTCAATGATATCTGGGATGCAATCAGAAAGGGCGAGATTGAGACCTCTGGAGGCATATTCGGATTGGTCAAGCGATCCATACCAAAAATAGTCAACAATATGATTGATGCCAAGTACGAAGTGCAATCCGAAATGGCCAATGCATTTACAGAATTCCGCACGGAGTGCGTGGATGAGATTGTGCTGCCCATCCAAGTCACTGAAACCACCAAGAGCGAGATAGCGAAGGAACCCCTTCTGAGATTCAACATTTTCAAAGCAAACTTGACGTCTAAAATACCCCACTACTACCAAAAGGTGAAGCAGTGCATGAACGACAGTGCAACCACTGAATCCATAATGAAGAATATCGTGCTCCAAATAACAATCCAGTACCTGGAGTTCTATTCATTCATAATGGAAGACATTGTAGAAAAGCACGAACCTGTCCACGAAATCATGACCTCCAGTGCCTTGGATACCTTTGCATACGACTTGCTCGCCGATCTCTTTGAGAGCGAAGAGCAAGCGATTGAGTTTAACGAGAATGTGTTGAAGGATTTGGAGGATCGTATCCCAGACTCCAGTGATAAAAATGTTTAGTACGTGTATTGGTCTATATTGCAATCGTTATTCATTCTTTCAGCTTTATGTTTATAGTGTAACAAGCCTCACACACTCGAGTCCCATTCTCTATGGCTCCTCTTCGAACGGGTTGTAAATATTCATCGATAACAACTTGTTGAGCTCGCTCTTCACGTACTGAACATGATCCTGCTTGATCAACAAATGAGTCTCGTCCAACTCTTCTAGCACTATCCCCGGCGCCTTCGAGTCTATTTGCAATATCAAGGCCTTGATCGAAGGATCACACTGAACCAACACTCCTTTCGATGCAGTAAGCATTGAAGTTTGATTTTTTGAGAATTTGAATTTGAGATTAAGAATCATCGTCATAGCAAATGGATCATGGCCGAGGAAAAGATATCCATTCTCACTGAAGTAGAGTCACCGGCTGATGTCAATGAAGAAGAAGTGAATCACATAGACGAAACTGGAGTCGCTGAGGAACAGAATCCAGAACAAGAAACAGAAACCAAAAGCATCAACGAGTCTGACGAAGAAACAGATGACGAATCTGATGATGACCCTCCGATTCTAAAGTACACCAGACTCAATAAACTACCCCCAACATTGTTTGTTAAAGATCCAGTGTCTACATGCACGTTCCATGAAAAGTACTTCTTCTTTGCTACTCACTCGGGCAAGATACACATCACGACTACGCTGTTCAAGCCATTGCGCACGTTCAAAGCACACAGGGCATCGATTTTATCATTGTACACGGACGGCAAGTACTTTGCTAGTGGATCTATGGATGGGACTGTTGTGATAGGTTCTATTTCTGACGAGACAGATATCACAGCATACGACTTCCAAAGACCAATCCACGGCGTGGTTCTTGAGCCCAATTACAACAAAAACAAAGGATTCATCACAGGAGGTATGAGCGGCAAGGTTATATACTCAACCAAAAGCTGGCTAGGAAAAAGACAAGATGTCGTGATCGAAGAAGGAAACGGACCCATAGTTTCGTTACAATTGATAAACGACGTGTTGGTGTGGATGAATGACTTTGGCATTACTATCAGTCAGCTAAGCACAAGGCAGATAGTCAAGAAGATCAAAAAACCAGAGGATTCTCCACGAAGCGACTTGTACTGGCCAAGAGTCAGTTTCCCTGAAATAGATAGAATATTGATTGGATGGGGCAACTATATCTGGATGTTGAGAGTATCTGCCAGCACAGTAGACAAGGAAGCATCCGAAGTGTCTTCAGCCTTGAAAATATTACCTTCGACTGCATCCTTCATGTCTGTTGCAGAGCGTAAACAAGTGACTGTTGACCACATCTACAAGTTGGATAGTTTGATAAGTGGTATAACCAGCTTCAAAGACGACTTGTGGATGGTGTTGACCTACGAACCACCCACGTTTAATGAGCAAACGAAAAAGAGAGCATTCAGTAACCCAGAGATCAAGTTGATCAACTCCACCAATGGAGAAGTTGAATTCGAGGAGGAAGTGGGAATGCGAGATGTCGACAACCTAGGGCTTAATGATTATATGATCGGTTCATTTCACGACGACAGCTCACCAGCTTCATACTTCATCATTAGCGCAAAAGACGGCATTGAAGTCCAAGAATTCCAGCTTATGGACAGACTCGATTGGTATATTTCCAACAACAGATTCTATGATGCATGGGAAATCAGCTTGCACTTGGTAGGGTGGAAGAAAAGACTTGGTTATGGTATCAGCCATGTCGATGATTTAATTAAAGAAGACGAATGGGACGAAGCAAGCAGGTTCTTGGCTAAATTGTTAACATTTGACGGATTGGAAGAGGTGAATGAGGAAAACGAAAACAAGGAAGCTGAGAATATCAAGAACTGGGAGACGTTTGGAAACATCTTCATTGATAGCGGTCACATTCGGGAAATCAGCGACGTTATCCCTCAAAGATTCCAGATTTCCTCCAGCATTTATAATAAGATCTTGGAATACTGGTTGGACGGCGACGATGAGTCTCTAGAAAGATTTTATGGGTTGCTCCACTGGGACGTGTTCTTGTATGATATAAAGAAGATCCAAAGGCTTGTTGAATTGAAGTTGGAAAGCGATGAGTTTGAAAACAATGACCAGCTCAGAAGATGTTTAACAGAGTTGTACGAAAAGTCTAACGACTATCACAAGGCGGTCCCTCACTTAATCCGGTTGCGTGATTCCAACTTGATTGACTACTTGTTCAGAAACCACATTATAGGAGACTATGTTGAACGGTTCCCAGAAATTGTCAAGTTAAGGTTCGAGGCAGGGGAGTTTGAAGGTGGCAAATTGAGCCTAAAAATAAGTGAAATTGAGGAAAGAATTCACGACATAGTGGCCATCCTTGTCAAACTCGATGATAAGGCTGGCATTCTACAGGTATTCCAGAAGGAGATGGACTTTGTGAACTATTTGTATTTCAAAGAGGAGAAGATACAAGAGTCCCACAGGATCGAGAATGTTCTGGAATTTGAAGATGAAAAATCAGATGGCTATGAGGACGAGCGTATACGATTGTACAGCAAATACGATCGTCCGTTGATTTTACCTTATTTGAAGAAGAAAGGCAAGGGTATCAACTTTGAGAAGAACATCACATTATTTCAAGAATTACAATACTGGGAAGAGCTAATCTACTTGTACGAAGTGCTAGGTGAGACCGAAAAGTGCATTGAGATAATTATCGATAAACTAGACGACGAGAACTTGATTATCAGTTTCCTTAACAACAGAAAGAGTAAGGCAGACAACCAGCAGAATGAGATTGCCTTGTGGAACCTATTGATCGAGAAGTCCATCAACAAACCCAAATTCATCAAGAAAATACTTGAGAACTTGGACGAAGAGCAATATTACTCGATGGACATAATCGACAAGCTAAGGGATATCAACTTGAACGGATTGAATTCCTCAATTATCACAATCTATGACAAAATGGAAATGAACATGTTGATGAATCAGATGATATTAAAAATTATTAATCACAACTCCAACCATTTGAGCAAAGATTTCAGAAGAAAGAAATTGATAGGCGTTGAGGTTGAGGTTTAAGGCCGCTCCAAACGTGTTTAGGTATATAATCGCCACAGCATTTGGTTGCAAATCTAATTCGAACATTTCTTCACGTGAAAATTTTATGCTGCATCTGCTTGTTGATGTCATTCAATCTAAACAATAGTCGATCCAAATCGCCCAAAACGATGCTCTAAAGGTTAATTGACCTTCCAAATGTGTCTGTATTGGTGCTGTCAACGTGGTAGCAACTCGAAGATAAGTTTCACGACGAGGCTGGAAATCACAAGGAGATGTAAATCTTCGTCGAGCACTCCCCTGCTGAATATTCTGTGCATCTTGCATTTCGTTGACAGTAGAAGCACTAATTTCACATGTGAAGATGACTGCATTTGTTGGGTCAAATACCCCATCTGCAGTGGTTCCACTCCGGATATCTTCTTGTGCAACAAGGTACAAGGTACATAACCATATGATTTGTCCCCTCACATCCAAACGTTACTAAACAGCACCACTACTCCTCTCTACCCCCTCTCAATGCTGGGGCGAGCAATTTGGGTGCATTCACCCACTCATCGTTTTCCATTTGCGTAGCTTATTTGCATTGTTACTTGATGTGAAAATTCACATGCTGGGCTGCAAGAATAATCTGGGGTATATAAATGAACTAGAAAACTCCGTCACAGTTTGGCTGGTTGGCAACAAAACACTATCATGGCTGTCGTCGACGATCTTATTCCCTACCTTACCAAGTGGTATGTCATAATTGCTGGAGCAATTGCTATTTTTGGTATCTCCAGAATCATCAAGGTACAATTGTACATCAGAAAGCATGGATGCAAAGAGACCATTCGTTTGAAAAACTCCGGGTTCCTCAGTGTTGGTTACTTGTTTATCATGTTGAAGCTGAAGACGGAGGGTGAATTGGTAGATTTCATCAGAGAGATCTTTGGCCAACAGGGTCTCCACACTGCTTACCTCAGACTCTGTGGTATTCGTGTTGTATGCACTGATGAGCCTGAAAACTTGAAGGCCATCTTGGCCACTCAATTCTCGGACTTTGCGCTTGGCACCAGACACGCTCACTTCAAGCCATTGTTGGGTGATGGTATTTTTACCTTGGATGGTGAAGGCTGGAAACACTCCAGAGCAATGTTGAGACCTCAGTTTGCCAGAGACCAAGTTGGTCACGTTAGAGCTTTGGAACCTCACTTGCAGACCTTTGCAAAGCATATTGCTTGTGCCGAAGGCTCCACTTTCGACATCCAGGAATTGTTCTTCAAGTTCACCGTTGACACTGCTAGTGAGTTCTTGTTTGGTGAATCTGTACACTCGCTTTACAGTGAAAAGATTGGGTCGCCCACTCACAACTTTGAAGGCAAAGAGGGCTTTGCTGATGCATTCAACTTGGCTCAGAACTACCTTGCTACAAGATCCTACTCGCAAATGTTCTATTTCTTGGTCAACCCTCGCGAATTCAGGGACAGCTGCAAGGCTGTCCATAAGTTTGCCTCTTACTACGTCGACAAAGCTTTGAACGCCCCACCTGATGAACTTGAAAAGAAGTCCAAGGATGGTTACATTTTCTTGTACGAGTTGGTTAAGCACACCAGAGACCGCACAGTCTTGCAAGATCAATTGTTGAACATTATGGTGGCCGGTAGAGACACCACTGCTGGCTTGTTATCCTTCACTTTCTTTGAATTGGGAAGAAACCCGCAAGTTTGGGAGAAGCTTAGAGATGAGGTCATCACCCATTTCGGAACTGGAACACCAGAAGACATCGAGGCCATCACTTTTGAGTCTTTGAAGAAGTGTGAGTACTTGAAGTTTGTGTTGAATGAGATCTTGAGATTGTATCCTTCTGTTCCGGTCAACTTCAGAGTTGCCACCAGAGACACCACGCTTCCACGTGGTGGTGGTAAAGACGGTCAATCTCCTGTCTTCGTCGGTAAGGGTACCACTGTCGCGTATTCTGTCTACGCTACCCACAGAGAACCAGAATTTTATGGCAAAGACTCCGAAGAGTTCAAGCCAGAACGTTGGGCCGAAGCAAACAAGTTGGGCTGGGCTTACTTGCCATTCAATGGTGGTCCACGTATCTGCTTGGGCCAACAGTTTGCACTTACTGAAGCTTCATACGTCGTTGTAAGATTGCTCCAGATGTACTCCAACATCAAGTTGATGGACGACAGACCTTACCCTCCAAAGAAGGCAGTACACTTGACGATGTCTCATCACGATGGAGTCTTCCTCCAACTCTCTTAATCCCAAAGGAACTCACTGAAGATCAGCTGGCCTTGATCTTGTGTTCGCATATTATGAGCTTGTATAACAGGAAATGGACTATTTATTCAAAGACGTAGAAAATAGGCTGCAAAAATTTACAAATGGAACGAAAGACTCGTAAGGACTCGAAGGATAGCTGTGCTAAAACTGTTTCGCAAAATGACAATGCTCGTACCGTGAGGTCTTGGATTCTGGTACTAATATTGCTGCCAGTGAGTCCACAGAAAGAATTCCGGTCTGTTGCTCCAGAATATCCCCACAAGTGCTGGTCACCGAACCGCAACCCCAAGCTCCAACCCGACTGGTTTGAAGCACTCCCAGACCAGTCTGAAGTTAAGACCAGACTTCCCTTTGACGAAAATCTGCCCCAAGACATAAGCTACATCTCCAGCGGAGTGAATTCTTCTTTTTATAATGACACTAACCAAAAGGATTGAACCTGGAAAACAAGCTCCCTGTAGCCCTGCTGAACAAGTCCGTTGCAATGTTGTTTGCCTTGCTGAACTTGTCGCACTTTGTAAACGCAATTGCATTTGTCAACGATAATGAAAGTGCTATACTCAAAAGCAATACGTACAAGAATTGAAACCTCAACACCGCCAAGATGGTGAACACTGCCCAGGCTCCTGGCTGCGCGTACAATAACATCCAAAACACCTTGGAATCAATTGGGTTGATGTGCCTGTCAGCACTGTAAGTTTCAAAAACCCAGATGTTCTCAAACTCACCTTCTCTTCCCTTTATTGGGTTGATTTCGTTCCACCACCTCAATCCCACCAACAATCTTCCGCTGATATTCTTCAAGTTCCAAAAGTCCATGGAAATCAATAGAATCATCACTATAAAGTGCAAAATGAATCTGTCTTGCTTGATGATGAACTCTAGTATGAAGTTGCCAAACAAGTACGCGAATAGGGGCGACAACCTGAAGAATATATAGAACATCAATGCAACGAAGTGTGAAGACTTTTGCAATCTTTGCCACAATGTAGATTGGCCCTCTTGAGGCTCTGCAGCAGGTGCTTGAGCTGGCTGATTTGCATTGCCAGAACCTAGTTCTGCCCCGGCACCCAAATTAGGAGCAGGCTGTGCATTCTGACTGGAAAAGTCCAATGGTTCGTCGGGCTCAATAGCGGTATACGACATGCTCCAATCCAAATTTTAAGTGTTGTTCAATTCGGTTTTCACACTAAATTCATTTGGTTTTAAAATCCTCTCATACTAACCATGCCAGTTCAAACAGGTTTCTACCGTAGATTCATAGGAGGTATCACCAGAACCCAGTTGGAAACTGGTAAAGTACGTTACTCCAGTCAATATCGTCCACTTTGTTGTCAGAATTACTAACCTATAAACAGTTTGGTTTCTACCTCTTGACCCCAATCATGATCATGTACTATGTTGGTATTGACTCAGACAGGAAGTTGAATATGCCTGGTTTCTGGCCAGACCCAGCCACCTTGAACCAGATCCCAAAGGAAAGACACGAAATACAGGCTGAGATTGCTAGAATCAAGCGTGCTCGTATCGAGAAGAGAAAGAGATTGGAAGAGAAGGCTAAGAAGTTGGGTGTTTATGAGGAAGAAGAGGCTGAAACAGCTTAACCATGCACATATAATTACCTGTATATATAATCCTAATGATTCCATTGTTCCAAATGACTTTCCAAGTCTGCAATAGTACTGTGATTTAGATTCAACGTGGTGGAGTACTTGGCTATCTTGACCAATCTCTGCAACAAATCTTTGACCTCAGCAGTTTCCTGTGTTTGGTTTTGCTGTGGGAAGGATGATTTCAACACTAGCGGTCTATAATCCATCTCTGTGAACGAATTTGAGTCCATCTCGTATGAAACACTCCGTCGTTTCGTGTCAGGCTCACTAGTATCTATTCTATGCTTCGATGAGCCCTCTTTTAACTCGTCCCCGCTGCGCTCGATTTCCATTTTCTCGTCCAAGAGCGAGTTAATCGCTAGCGAGTTCGAGCTTGATGTGTCCATATAATCTCCAAAAGTCAGTCGATTCAGGCTCGGCACTTCATTCTCCGAAAGCCTTTCCAGAAAACAACTCCCAATGATCTCCTCGATTGACAGATAACTGAAGGTTATTTTGGCACGTTCGTTCACCAACCCTAGAAGCTCTTCAATCTCCCAAGGAATAACAACATTCAAGTACGGCATTATATCTACCAAAAGATTGTAGCTCCTTTCAGCCTGGTACGTATTCATTTGCTCAAACATTTTGGATATGAGTGCCCTGTCTGCTTCATTGTTCTTCCATTGGGCATTCATCTTTATGAGGTTGGTTTTCTTCCACGATTCAAAGATCTTGGGGGCTGCTAGCATATCCCATGCATTCTTTATCCATTCAATGACCCTGATAATCGGTGTCAGATAGTCATTTTCCGTCAATATCTCCATCCCTTGCGGCCCCTCTTTGTACGACGGGTTGTTCAAGTCTACATCTCTTCCCTGAACTTTGATGTTTGACTTCTGCTTCTGCAAGTTGATCTTGTCAAGATATTGCTGTACTCTGTATAAGATCTTGAACTCTTCAACAATGCCAAAACTCATGGGTAGATAGTCGAACTTGACTCCACTGTACGACAAGTTGTACGGATTCTTGTGTTTCAGGTTATTCATCAAAAAGCACAAGCGGATGTTGCTGAATGTCAAGTTGATTAGTCTGTGTGACGAAGAGTCGTCTAGGATGATGAGTATCTTTCTAGTTGGGTCTATATTCGACAACTTGTGGTCCAAGGCAAGTAAGTAGTCCTGGAACATGCTCGATGTGATCCATTTGTTGATATTTGATTTGTAGGATATTTGATAGACCTCAGTCACTTTATTCATTAGCGCCTCATGCGAGTGCTGTGGGTTGTTGGGGAGGTTTGGTTCGCCTGAGAACGACTTCAAGGCGCTGTTGGTGCTTTCAGAGGTACCAAAAGATTCGTACTTGCCCACTATTAAAGGAGTCAATTTTTCCGATCCGTCTATGTTACATCCAAGCATAATTGTGAGTGAGCTTTCCGTAGATGAGCTGGCTTGCTTCAAACCCTTGTCAATCGTTGATACGTCAAATATTTGGTCCAAAGGTAACGAATAGAACAATTGGAATTCGTCAATGGTGAATATATCTTTAGGAGAGTATCCTTCCTTCGAAATTAACTTGGATAGGTATGTTTTCAACTCTAGTTTATCGTCCAACTTCCATATCTTGTTCAAGTTGTAATTCCCGGGATTGTTGGCTATGTCACTTTTACTCCCAACTATATTTATGTTCAACTTCTTCAAGAAACTGTTGCACCACTTCTGAGTAAAGATTCCGTTCCCAACCTTCTCCTTGGTCGAGAGGCGGTTCCATATAGAATGCGCAGTCAGCTGGATAATGGGAATTGTGATAGGGATATTCTCCCAGATGGCTTGCGTGACCCACTCGGTCAATATTCGCCTTAAAAGTGGGTTCAACTGTTTCCTTCTTCTTATCAACTCGAGCTCTGAGTCTTTGCTTGCAATTAGCTCGTTCTTACTGCTGAGGATCCGAGATATGGTGGTTTGTGATGGAGGTTTCGATGATCCGTACTGGTCCCTGGCCCAAACAGCAAGGTCTGCTTGCGTCATCCCAGGATTAGACTCGGCCTTTAGGCAGATGTCAATCTTCTGTCGTATAGTATAGCCCATTCTGCCTTCAATACTACTAACTTGACCTTTCAAGTTGCAAATGCATTTTGATATTTTCCAATCAATTTTTTATCGCTTTTACTTTGGAACGGGGTAGTCTTCCCAAGTCAACGGCACTTATCTACACGGAGTTTGAGGGTGCATTGGCTTTTAAGGGGCTATTATTCGCAGACGTTGTCTTCGGTACAGAGAAGCAAAGGCCCTAATGACCCTACAATATCATGAGACAAAGTTGGTACTACCTACTTCCCTTAGTGAATAGGCGCATACCTATCGTTTAAAATATGCCTGGCTACTCTCGCGGACCCCTGGCCCTGCATTGAGAACCGAAAGTTGAACATCTCAAGATCAGTTAAGTTCGGAAGTAATCTTGTGACGGTGAACTTGCTGTTTATGAATGGACTGAATGCAAAATTGAGGTAGTACTTCATAAACTCGTTGAGTCCCTTCAGGAAAGTATCGTTGATGAAATGCATGGTGTGGTCGTTTAGGATGTGTGTTTCCAGTACAAAAGTATCCTCAAAGTAGACCTGGTCAATAAGAGGTTTAACCTTGAGCCCGAAATCGTAATTCATGATGCTGAGTTTGTTGTTGAGGCATTTGGACAAAAGCAAGTAATCGTTTCTTTGAGTCCCATAGTCATCAATTTTCAAGCTCTTCAATGTGGGCTGGAATGAGAGCAAGTTGTTGTTGGTTTCACTGGCGTTCAAGTTACCAGAAATCAGCAAGTGAGTCAATCGTGTCAACGATAGTATTGCAGTGATTGATCCTTGACAGTAGGCACAGTCTGGAATGCCAGAAAGTATCAAGGAACGCAACGAAATGGCATACGTCGCTACCATTTCCAATATTCCCAACGTGTTTTGTTTATGACAAGCTTCTGCAAGAGGTAGCGCAAGCTTCAATCTCTTCAAGCATCTAAAGTCGACTGTTCTCGCCAAAACTTGCAAGTTACTTCCGTTCAAGGAGTACGAGTCCAAACTAAGCGAGCTGAGAACAAGTTGTATGTTCAGGGCAAGCACAATTCCCAAAAACTCTATCCATACCGGCCCGTCGTCAAGTTGCGAGCCATTATTTTTTATTGAGAGGCCACTTAAAGCCCCAATTAGTTCATCACTTGTATCATTACCAATGCTTGTCTCTTGGAATATCAAACTCTTCAATTTGCCCACCGACTGTCCGTTGATCAATGCTGTTGCTAAGCTCTGCATCAGCTTGCGCGACGATTGTGCACTGTATATCACCCGGAGCTCAGTCAAGTTGGGGATTGGTAAGACACTACATTCACCAGACCCCACTGTCACAGACAATTTCGTCAAGCTTGACAAGTTGCCATGCTGCACCAACACCTCCAACAACGGCAAGCTGGTGGGGCACTTCGAGGGGAAAACAAAAGAACTCAATTGTAGTTTCTCCATCAACAACTTGTTGAGGTAAATTGCCTGGATATGCAGACTTGGAAACCCGTTCCAGTCGTCAAGGAACACCATAGTGTGTACATACTCGGCCAAGTTTTCGTTCTCTGTGACGACTGACAAAAGGTGTAGTAGCCGGCTCGAGTCGATCAAGGTGCCCAAATATGGAAGATTGACGCAGCCCGTAGTACACCCCTTGACTTGCTGCACCAAGTCAGCTTCATTGCAAATGATAACCTTGCTGTACAAATGGTAGATCGAAGGTAGGTAGAACTCCCTACATGTGAGCGATGTGTTGAGCAAATCTTTGGTGCTCAAGAACCGAAAAACCAAGAGCAATATGTCATGGGGCAATGCCGAATTCAACGCAGCCTCTTCTCTCTGCTCGTAGCCTCCATCGTACTCAATCCCTTCCATGAAAGAAACTAATAGCCATTTCCATACCAGCAACCTGCGAACAAAAAAATCCCATGGTCCACGACAGAATCAGCTTTTGGCGAAAAGACCCGAAATTTACCCAACCGCATGCAACAAACTGTCATCTGTTTCATCGCACTCTCGCTAACCACCCACACTTCCTTCAACCCCTGTTCCTTGCGACTTCTCCGTGATAATAGAAGTGTACAAGGACTCACAAAATAAGTGTTCCTGCATTCTAGCATAACGTTTCAAAAAGCAAAATGTGTGTTAAAAAAAAACTCAAGACCACATTAGTGATAAATCTACTCAGAACGCTGGAGATTTTACTTTACAATTGACGAGACTAACGTTTGATCAGCGCTGTTGAATTAGGTTCTGGTACACTTGGGGATTTTCTTGAACGAAGAAGGAGAAAATATCGAAAACGGAACGAGGAGCTCAACACAGCCAGGAAGCAAAGCACAATTGACTATGCTGGAGAACGAGACCAAGACACAGAGCTTTTCCAAGGCCGATAGCTCTAGCTCCAGCTCGCCCACGAACGACCCGTTCTACGGGCTCTCCTTCAAGGTGGGGGTTGCGGAGAACAAGAACACACTCTACAGGAACAAGATGGAGGATGTACACACATACATAGCCAACTTCGCAGAACGCGTTGACTGGGGGTATTTTGCCATATTCGACGGGCACGCTGGTAAAGACACAGCCAGATGGTGCGGCAATCATCTACACCGATTGTTGGAGGAGGAAATAGAAAAGGAGTCTGGTGACGTCAACCAGGACGTAGATGAAAGCAAGGACAAAAAAGAAGAAGGAAAGAAACTGCCTGCGTTTGACGACGTATCAAACACAGCGCCATTGATAAACGACTCCGACTTGAAAGAGAGCTTGTTCAACTCGTTCGTCAAAGCTGACGAACTCATAGAAAAAGAAGGAACCGGAAACTCGGGTTGCACAGCGGTCGTGGCTGTGCTCAGGTGGGAAACAGACGGAGAAGAGAAGAAGGCAAGCACTGCTCCACCGCAGCCGAAGGAGAAGTCAAAGTATGACTTTGTGCCTGCCGTGTACCACAAAAGAATGCTATACACTTCGAACGTTGGCGACCTGAGAATAGTGTTGTACCGCAAAGGACAGCCGTTCCGTCTCTCTTACGACCACAAAGCTTCGGACGTTATTGAAATGAATAGAATCCGCGACTCGGGAGGACTAATTATGAAAAATAGAGTCAATGGTGTGTTGGCAGTGACAAGATCCTTGGGAGACTCATACATGAAGGATCTAGTAATTGGAAAACCCTTCACAACATCCACAGAAATAACCCCTGACGACGAATTCATGATTCTAGCTTGCGACGGTGTCTGGGACGTGATATCGGACTTGAATGCATGCGAATTCGTGTCTGACATACTAAAAAAGTCCAACGAACCGCAGAACGCTGCAAAAAAATTGTGTCAGTATGCAATCGATAACTCAACTACTGACAATGTTACTGTCATGGTGGTGAAGTTTGATAAGGAGGTTTTCGGAAGCCTATAATTCTACATAACGATTTCTCATGAATATCAAGATTTACCTAAATGTAATCCTGGACAGGCTTTGCAATGTCTGTTTCGACCTCGTCTGCCTCGTCCACTTTGAGTTTTGGTCTGTACAACTTCAATGCCAAGCTGCTCAAAACGACACTAACAGAAGACGCAGCCATTGCTGCACTGGCCCATACCGGAGACAACCTGGAATTGTGATATGGGTAGATCACTCCTGCTGCAATGGGAATACCAATCACGTTGTACACCAAACTCCAAGCGAAATTAAACTTGACTCTTCTGAAAATTGTTCTCGACAAGTCAAAAAGTGTCACCAACGATAATAACGGGTTCGACGTGTTGAGGAGGATGAAATCACTCAGAGTCACAGCCAAGTCTGCACCAGAAGAAAGCGCAATCCCAACGTCGGCTGTAGACAATGCGGGTGCATCGTTGATTCCATCTCCAATCATCGCAACAACTCTCTTAGGTCCTTTCTGAAGTTTCTTCACTTGGTTCTGCTTTTCATCTGGTAAAACCTCACTCACTACGTTGTCGATTCCAATCTCTTTGGCTATAGCATTGGCTGTGACTCTGTTGTCACCAGTTATCATCCAGCACTCAATTCCGGCTTTCTGAAGGAACTTAATGACCTTTTTGGTCTCCGATCTGATTTGGTCGCGAGCAGCCATCATGAGCAACAAATTGTACTCGTCATTTCCAAAGAGCTTTTGGCACTTGGCACCTACAAGTATAACCGACTTGCTCTCGTTTTTCCAGCGCTCAAGTAACTCCTTTTGTTCTGTTGATATCACCACGTTGTAGTCGTTAAACATTGCTTCGTTACCTAAAATTGTATCAGTAGGTTGCATCTCGCTCCAAATATCTTCTCCTCCGTTCAAAACAATTTTACCCTGGATCCCTTTTCCTGGGATAACTTCAACCAGGGGAATCTTGTTCGGAGAGAGATCAACATGATTCTCCAAAGCAGAAGCATCAACAAATGCTTTGACAGCTCTTGCCAAAGGATGTTTTGATCCTAGTTCGAGGTCTCTGGAAATCTGCAAAGAGAATTTGACAAAAGTATCTTCAGCCTCAGGGAAGTAGTAATTTGTAACTTGGACCTCACCATTAGTCAAGGTCCCAGTCTTGTCAAAACACACAACATTGGTGTTTGCACCATCTTGAAAGGCAACACCACCACCCTTGGCTAGAATACCATATTTTGCAGCTAGACCTGATCCGACAAACAACGCTGTTGGAGCGGCCAAACCAATTCCACAGGGACAAGCAATAACAAAAACCGCAATCGAGAACTCCAACGACCACACTGTCCAACCTCCAAGTTCAATATCCAAGTACAGTTTAGGTAAGGCGCCGCCCAATCCGAGACCCAACCAAACAACCCAGGTTACAACGGCCAACAAAGTGATCACAGGGACAAAGTAACTTGTGAGAATATCCGCAGTTCTCTCAATGGGAGCTTTACGCAACTGGCCGTCTCTCACAGTACTCACAATTTGATCGATCAACGAATCTCCCTCTAAACTAATGATTTTGGCAATTATCGACTTGCTGCCAATGTTAACAGTACCAGAGAAAATTTGGTGACCTTCAACGTGTTTGACTGGTTTGGATTCGCCTGTTAAGGCGGACTCGTCAAACTCAGATGCACCTTCAATAATAACACAATCAACTGGTGGCGATTCTCCTGATACTACCCGAATGTAGTCACCAACTTCCAAGTACATAACATCCACCTCCTCGTCATTTTTGAACTCCCCGTCAATCTTTTCAACTAGTATCGCTCCCGACTGCTTCAAAGATCCAAGGTTCGAAATAGCTTCGGCAGTTTTCTTTTTGGAGTAACTCTCCAATAACCTTCCAATAAGAAGGAAGAAGGTCAAGAAAACGACAGAGTCAAAGTATGTTGTGTTCAGGCCATGTCCTGAGTTCGGTTCAAGATGGGCTGCTAACGCTAACAAAACAATACTAGCAACATACGCAATGGTAGTTCCCAAGCTCATTAACAAGTTCATCGAACCAAACCTGAATAACCTCTTCTTGAAAGAGTTCTTGGAAAGCCAGAGTGCTTTGAGTTCCTTCAACGACTTTTTATGGAAAATGTCAGCTGCAAAGAAATACACCGGAGTACTAAGGAAAAGCAACGCCCACATCTCTCTCGAGACATTGCCTGCCCATGTTGGCTCGTCCATCCATTTTTTAAACGCGTTTGCTTTTGGTAGAAGAGACATTGAGACAACGCCAAACACAAAGGTTGGAATGGCGAAGGAAAATGCTATGACTAATCTGATGCCAATGGTTCTGACTTCCCTCTTGGATAACCTCTTCAAGTGTTCTTCCATAGGAATGGGTTCGATAATTGTACAATTGAATGTTCCTTTGGTCGATGGATCCGTGATAATATACCCATCAGAGTCATTTGCAACAAGATGGTTCAAGTCGTACAAGAATTTTCTAATGGTGACATTTTCACTTGGGAGATAAGTGAAATTGATAAAGGGTTGCTTCAAGGTTATTGGGTCCTGGATTATAACTGCTTCACCATAGCTCGACAAGTAGCTGTTGATGAGTTCAGGACAGTGCTCGCATGTCATTCCCTCGACATTGATGTTGATAGTTCTTGTCTTTTTCTTACTTGACGTGTAGTTGATTTTCTCCACGGAGATAACTTGAAACTCGTATCCTATATCCTCAATTGCTTCCTTTAACTTGTTCAAGTTTTCGTGTTTAGTTGAATCGGAGTCTTCCAACACAAACTTGGCTGTTTTAGTTACGACGTTGACGCCCGACTCAAGGATAAAAGGTAGCTCTCGTACCGTCGATTCAATAGCATTGGCACAGGCAGCACAAGTAATACCTCCGATTGCTGCATTGACTTTAGTGTTGATAGACCTTTCAACAGGCAACACTTCGATCAATCTGCACTCAAATCCTAAATCTTCCAAGCTGTCGATAACCGTATTTATCAACTGTTTGCTTGGTAAAATGACCACGGCAGAGTGCTGAAGAAGATTAACAGCATAGTTTTTCTCTCCAGGTGAATTGTCCAACAAGTTCTTGTTCATTTCACTGAATATACTATCAAGGGCTTCGGATATCGAAGTAACGCAAGACGCACACGACATACCACCAATAGTGAAAACAGCACGGAACTCTTTCTCGGAATTCACCACTGTTCTGATTGAACCTTCCTCCAGGCTCAGCAAATCATCCTCCTTGGATCTCGCTCGCGCCTCGCGCATCTTCTCTTCTTCGTAGCATAATTTACAATGCTTCAAGTGATTCTTGGACGAACGGGCCTTGGTGTATTTTGAATACAAATTCATGAAACCTCCCCGCTCTTTGTTGAAGTTGGAGATACCTTTGGAGTCCAAGAATAGTTCACCCTCCTTAATGATCTCCCACGAAAGTACTTGCATCCCGTTATTGTTCAACTTGGAGTATATTTTCTTCATAGTGCGCTCCAAATGACCGGTTTCCTTGTAGTCATAGCAATACAAGTCGAAATCATTGCCGTTAATAGTCACCAAAGCTTCTGTTTCGCCTTCAAGACTCAATACTTCACTTTCAGAAGGCATCTTTTCAGTTCGAGTAACCTTGAAGAAACTCGACATCGAGTCCATGATAGTTGTCTCGCATTGTTCACAATGAACATTCGCAAAGTTAATATGTAACTGTTCCATTGTATATCACCTTGTATCTCATATATAGACTTGTATCTTCCCCTTTATATACGCCATCGAGAGTATGCAGAGAGCAAAAAGTGCTCAAAAATTCAAGTGCAGCCGCAAAAGTAATCAGGACAATCAGCTCCGATGACTGAGGTTTATTTGCCTAGAACAAGGGATGACGAGTGGCTGTATTGGTCTAGTGGCGTGGAGATGTCAATACACTGTGGTTGTGATGTCTATTGGAGAAGATAAAGAGAGTCTATTTTGCCTTATCAGAGGGTGATCTTGGACCTTAAACGGTACAATACGAGCGGAGAAACCAAGCCTATTATTAATCCTGTCAACTTTTCAAGGACAGTATGGAAGAATAGACTGGTCACCACATACAATCCATACCAAGCACTAAGAAGAAATGCTGACATTCCTACAATGGCAATCTTCAAGTACAATGTACCCCAATTATTGCATTGGATCCCTCGTAATCGTACAACCTCTGGAATCAACACCAAACTCATGGATACGACGAGGTAGTAGTGCCCTGACGGATCAAACCCATCTATCCATGGGGTGTGGGATGCAGCACATTGTTTTCTATTGTTAATGTTTGTGGTCTCGTCTAGAAGGCAGTGACCCCCTGTAATCATATTGATTCTTTCAAATAATGAATCTCCAAACAACCATATGTTGACTGTTACAAATGCCATCGTGTTGAGGAGGTAGTTCCTACCAAAGTGTATTATAGCAGAGACCGGAATCTTCAGGTCTTGTCTTTGGTATACGAGCACTTGGCCTAGGTACACTACAGTGAACCAAAAGTACCCGAACAGCTGTAGGAAAACATCATTAAAGAACGACAACAAAACGTTCTGTTTCACTTTATCGTGGTATTCTGGTGGGATTAACAACGACACCGGAACGCTGAGCACAAACGTGGCCAGATAAACCCCAATGGCAACTGCCCAAACCGTGCTCTCTTGCATCTCCCCAGATCTTATGCAACGATCCAGATCACGAGAATTATTCAGTGTTATCACGTGAATGTAGCACATAAATTGGATTACTTATGAACTGGTAATTGGAGTAATTCAATAGCCATGTCTCGTCTACTATTGAGAAGCCTTGTTACTAGGCCCAGTGCTTACTATGCACGAACATTCACAAGGTTATTGGCCAGTAACTCAACCGGTTCCAACCCAGCAATGGCGTTTCCTTGCTTGGACAAGCTTGAGAAGAGAACTGCCGACTTGCTTAGCTCTTCAGATGATTCGAACGATAGTGCTACTTCCCTTGAAGGAGGACCAGAGCCTTCGTACGCCAATGTTATGACTGGCTTTGAAATCTACAAATCATCCAAACCAATATTTCTCGACCACGGAGGGTTCTTGCCAAACTATGAAATCGCATATGAGACCTGGGGTAAATTGAACGACAAGAAGGACAACATTATTTTGGTGCACACGGGACTATCAGCTTCCTCGCATGCCAAATCACAGCCTCTCAATAAGAAAAGCGGATGGTGGGAAAACTTTATAGGCCCCGGCAAGTACTTGGATACCGACAAGTATCTTGTGATATGCACCAATGTTCTTGGAGGATGTTACGGACTGACTGGTCCTTCTTCGATCGACCCTGCAAATAACCAACATTACGGCACGAACTTTCCAATCTTGACTGTCAATGACATGGTGCGGGCACAGAAGCAGTTGATTGAGGAGGTGTTTGGAGTTGAAAAGATTCATGCTTCTATTGGAGCATCTATGGGAGGAATGCAGTCCCTTGCGTATGCGTGGGAGTTTCCAGATTCAGTGGGAAAGGTGATTTCTATTAGCGGATGCGCTCGCTCTCACCCATACTCAATTGCGTTGAGACACACACAACGTCAGGTCTTGATTAGCGACCCTAATTGGAGCAGAGGATTCTATTATGACAAGATTCCTCCGCACGTTGGCATGAAACTAGCGAGAGAAATCGCAACGGTGACATACCGTTCTGGCCCAGAGTGGGAGTACAGATTTGGCAGAAACAGAGCAGACGAGTCTCAGCCTCCCGCATTCTGCCCGGACTTTCTTGTGGAGACTTACTTGGACCATGCAGGTGAAAAGTTCTGCTTAGAGTACGATGCAAACTCGCTCTTGTACATTCTGAAAGCAATGGACTTGTTTGATTTGAGTTTGAAAAACCGCCTGAAAGCAGAAGCCACCAGAGCTGCTGCAGAAGCACAATACTATGAAAAGGAAGGTCTGAACTCACCAAACACTTGCATCCCATGTTCAATTCCAAAGGAGCCGTACAAAGAAAAGAAGATCTCATCAACAACCTCTCTTGAGGAAGCCTTGGACGACTTACATCAAGGGTTAAAGAAAATTGCACACAAGGACATTTTGGTTATTGGAGTCGAATCAGACATCTTGTTTCCTGTGTGGCAACAAAGAGAGATCGCAAAGGTCTTGAAGGACAACCAAAAGGACGGAACTATTGAATACTTTGAATTGGGAAACGACATAAGCAACTACGGACACGACACCTTCTTATTAAGCTTGGATGACATTGGAGAGCCTGTCAAGAAGTTTTTGCAATGATTGGTATGTAAATAATTAAAAATTAACCAAAACTATGTACTCACGCAAGGACTCCGTGGTCTGGGTCTAACTCGTAACCCAAAAGCCTACTAATCGAATAAATAACCTCTCTGACCTTCACCACGGCGATCTTCACCAACCCGTTACGTTTCTTCTTGCCCGAAGCCTCGGGATCTGTATGGTGGGGCAATACGTTATCGTTGGCACTTAAGCTCACAAACAAAGCAAACGGAATGAACCAGATGCACACCCCAAAAAACGAGCACACCTCCATGTACGTGGGGATTCTCGGAGGCACGTAGTCGTGCTTCAAACGCTCCTGGATGGGAGGAATGTATGGATCATGGAAATACTGGAACCAAAACCAGTGATTTGCAAACGCTAAACAACAGCTGGCCAAAAATATAGGCGACTTGGCGTCCACGTACGGGAATCGATGAAGGTTCTGAAGGTAAACCCAATTTGAAAACACCGAGAATATCGTCAACTTCAACGACAACCCATCAATCGCCCAGAGCGAGATCAATAAAACTATTAACCCATATATTGCTCTCTTCAAAAACCTCTTGGTGGGCTCTGTGTGCTCTTCAATTAACTCAGAAATAAAGTAGAGCCCCGAAGCAATGGATATCACTAGGAAGAGGAACCCCAACACTAGCCCGGCATACGATAGCAATTGAAGCAACATCTGGATCTCGTCCTTTACGATTTATCTTTCAAAACGTCCGAGACTTTTTGTCTACTGAATGTCGCATATCGGGCTCTGTCATATTATGTATGAAAATGATAAGTAAGAGTGCTAATCGTATATATCGATAGGTGGGATTCTATCTGTGTTGTAGAACCAGTTTTCTCCTTCGAGTTCTCTCAGTAACCAGTCCACTGGGAAGAACACCAAGTGTCCTTGGATTTCGCTCAAGATTCTTTCTGCTGTATCTCTTTCGAAGATCGTGTCACCGTTTTGGAGTCTGCGTCTCGTGCTAAAGGTGTTTCCTCTCTTTCTTCTTCTTGCTGTGCCGTTGCCATTGGCAGTAGGGTTGGGGGTGTTGAAGTGGTTAGGTGCATCTTCTTTTTCCACTTCTTTTCCTACACCCTTGTGGATGCCTGGTGCCTCGGAAAGTCCGGTATAATTGGCCTCCTCGTCAGCATTCTCATCGATATGCTCTTCTCCCATATGGTTCTTGTTCCTCCTGAACTTACGCTTTTGCTGTGCATGCACTTCTTCAGCGGTTCCTTCAGCTGTGGGCGGTGCATGGCCCAACAAACCCACGTCCTGGTGGTCCTTGACAAAGATCGAAGCCAGGCTGTGTCTCTTGTGATGCTGGAGACGCACTGGCTTCTCGTCATTCTTGAGCGCAATCTTGGAGTCCTCTTCAGATTCGGAATCAGACTCAGAAATGCCTCCTCCATTTGCCTTGTTCTTTCTGTACTTCACCTCTTGTTGTTGCGATAACTTGAATGCCCGGTTCAACTTGGAGTACTGCTTGTACTCTTTCCAAGTCTCGACTAGATTGTCAGGTTGAGAGTGGAAAACCAATCTGAAGATTTCGGTGTTCCTTCTGGCATGCTCATACCAAAGATCCTCGTAGAACTCAGGGTCCAATGGGTCACTGAAGCTGTATGGGTCAACGAATCTACTAAAGTTATTCACTCCAATAGGGTTGATACTCTCAATAACGTCTTTGGTCTCCTCTCCTGAGAGTGTGACAACTGGGATTCGTTCAGGATCTACGTCCTCCTTTGTGGAAGATGTGTCAGACAGCACGTCGCCGTTTTCAAGTCTTGCATCCGGTGCAACACCAGCATCGAGTGTGACAATTTCCGGTTCTGGGCTCTTGGCGTCCTTCGAAGAAGGATTACTAATATTCAATGTTGCGTCCAACCCAGCACTCACTCTCTTCTTGGATTCCTCCTCTTGCTCGTCGCTCTCCTTTGCGGCCAATCTTTGCAAGTAGGATATTTTCTTCAACAAAGCCCACCTTTCTTTGTTTCTCTCCGTGATCATCGCTTCGGATTGTTCGTCCATCTGCTCAACCATGTCAAAGTCGTCGGCTTCCAAGAACTCAATCACACTATGAAGGTCTGGCAAGAAGGACGAGTGTGGGTTTGTCTCGATGTACTTGTGTGCCAAATCTTTCAAAAACTTGGTGTTGTTGAGTCTTGCTCTCTTTGCTAGCTTACTCTTGTACTTGTCGAGACCTTCTCCATAGACATCCTTCTTGTGTTCGTCATTTTGCTGAACTCTCGTGTCAAACGAATGCTTCTTTTTATCTCTGATACCCTTGTTGGCTTCGTGCGTCCCCGTTCTGTTATTGAAGGAGATCGGCAAGTTCAATGGAGTATGCAATTTTCTGCCATCCTGCTGGGTCTCCACTTCAAAATCAAATTCAGGAGCATTGTCATTCAAGTTGGCTGATTGTTGGAAGTTCTTCCATCTGAAAGTTCCTTCTTTTTCGTTTAGGATGTCACGCGATGCGAGTTCGACCATTGCAGAAGTTGAGGTGCTCTCCTGGTTGCTAAACTTGTTTGTAGCGTACTTCATACCTTCAGGCGTCCTTGCGTACTCCTCAAGCTTCTTGAACCTTCTTTCAACAATGTCAACAATATCAACATTCACTCCAAGATGCTCTCTCATCAACCTCATTCTTAATGTGTGGGCAAACTTACCAACAAGATATGGCACACCATCAATGGTGGTTTCAACCGTGGCCTTGTCTCTCACAACAGCAGCCACCTCGGAGTCTCTCACTCCTCTCATGGATCTCTCGTTGATGTTTGCACTGCCAATGATAGCTACTCTGTCATCAACAATCATTGTTTTAGCGTGAATGTACAACTGCTCGGTGACCAACGTTCTATCAGCTCCAATTCTACCCCACTTTCTTAACGAAAAAAATTGGATATAGTCGTCTGGCTCGATACCATACTTTCTTAACTTGGCGTAGATAGACGATGAACCTCTCGAAATGGACATGTACTGACATTGCATAATCACTCTCACAGACGATCCGTCAGGCTCGTCCACTTGAGACTCAAACCCTGGCATCAAAGGAATGACGATAATAGCCTTCCAATTTGTACCCTCATTGTATGCTCTAATAATTCTGTCCACCAACGCATCTCCAATTCTATTTTTGATTTCGTTGCCATCGATAAAACACGACGTAACAAAAAACTGATTCTCAATGTATACAAAGTGATCGGAAGTTTCAATCAACTTCAAGTATGCATTCTGGATACTTTGCTCGTGCTCCTTTAATCCCAAGGACCAGCTTCCAGAGGATCTGACAAGCTGAACCTCGCAAGTGCCGTCCAATCCCATCTTTTCAACTTCCTCATCGGTCAAGTCGGAAGGAGGAGTCAACAAGGGTGTGAATCTACTTGGTCTTTTTTGTCTGATCAAGTAGTTCCATCTCTGAACAAAATGTCTCGACAAGTCCCTGGCAACTTTTCCTGAAGTTACCATATGGACATCGTGCCACGGCATTCTGGGGACAATGTTTCTGTCATACATGGATTCGTATGGCTTGTCCAACCCAGAAAAGTCCTTGACACGTGGATTCGAGTAGTCCTTACCAGGAAACGTTTGGAACTTGATGAAGTCCTCAGGGGAGGACCTGTGGTCGGGGTCTAAAGATGCAAAGTTGACTCCAGAGTCGTCGGTTAAAACGTGATCTGGTGTGTCGTATCTACCGTAGCACATGTCAATACCTCCAACAAATGCAACAGTTTGGTCGACAATGCAGAGTTTCTCGTGGTGCGCCCAAAAGTAGGTATTCTGAAGCAACTGGTTTGGAGATCTAATCACATGAATGTTTTCCTCGTTCAATGACAAAATTGAGTGCTTGGTGTACAACGAGTCCGTGGCCACAGTTGTTCCAACGTTACGGTAAACAATAACGAAAATCTTGACACCTTGTTGTGCTTTTCTTTGTAATATTCTGTCAATTCTGAATTGCTGGTTACCGTTCGCAGGTCTTCTCAAGTATAATTCGGGAGACAACCACCAATCATGAATGAAAATGACATCCTTGGCCATTTCCATGGCTGACGATGCAGCCCAGAAATAGTCTCTGCCATCAACAAACCATTGAGCAAAACAATTTTGTCTGACTGGAGCGAATGAGTCAAATCTATTTGGCTCCGAGTAAATGGTTTGGTTTCTCATTTCAGCCAATGACTTGATCCACAACTTTTGTTCTTTGACAGACTTGGGAACAATCACCATTTTACGCTCGGAGTTCTCAAGTGTAATCTTTAAATGTTGAAAGACATTTTTGTGTGCAACCTCGCTTTCTGCGGTTTCCTCTCCAATCTTCTTTTGACCAATCGACGAATCATCGTAATCAGATTCATCATCCTCCTTTACAGAGTCGTCATCCTTTTTGAACAAGATTCTGAACTTTGAGTCGACAAGGAACACATCCAACGGCAAGGTCGAATTGATGTTGGAGACGTACATAACGTAGGAGTTTCTGATCAAAAGCCACTTCTCAGAACGTCTATCAATCATGCCCTTCAAGTCGTTCGCCTTGAAGTGGCCAACTCTCCATCCTTGCGACTTTGCAGATCCTCCCAAGTGAACAACACCTTGCTTTCCAGTGAACCCAGTCTCGTAGCTCAAAAGAGAGGAGATAGGAGATATTTCGAAAAACTGGAATAACCTGTTGGATTGCGGTTTCAAGCCAACTAATGTAATCAAATCGTTCAAGTACTTGGTGACATCCTTGATATACTCTTGGTTCTTTGCGTTTTTCGCATTCAACTGCTCAGGTGTTTGAAAGGCTTCACCAGATAAGGAAGACATGTTGGATAAGTAGGTTCTCAAGTTGTTGAATTGATCTCTCATTGTGTGTCCAGTTTGCACAGAGTTGAGAGACGCGGTATCTTCTTGTCTGGATGGTTCTAGTTCAGGCACCTGTACACTCATTCGACGGTCTTTACGGTTCCATCCCTTTGTATCCTGTACATTGCTTCTCAATGGCGGAAGTGGGTACCTTGGCAAATCAGTCTTATTGTTACGCACAACCTCAGTCTTCCATTGATCAAACTTGAATCTTGAGTGCAAGTACAACAAATCCTTGGCGTTCTTTTCAACAGACCACTTCAACCGTTGAGGTCCCACTCCGTATTCCAAGTCGATTCTGAATGTTCTGAGCTTCGTGTTGATCAGCGGTGACACATCCGTCACTTTAAATCCCAAGAGATTAAGCAAAAGTGGTGCTCTGGCGAGTCCAGTTTCATCTTCCAACAAACACGAAGCGACCAAGTGGATGGCTGCTGCTGCCACGGTCAATCTTCCAACCAATGCTTGTCCTCTCTCGCCTGTGGCGATATCTGCCTCCCCATGCTCCTCTTCTTCGTCCTCCAAATCAGCTGTGACAGCACTCAGCTTCTTGCGGTCCTTTCTTTTTGATCGGAACATCTTCAATCTGTTTTTGAACTTCTGCTGTGTGTTTGGCTCATCGTTGCTTGCTGTTCCATTCTGGCCAGTCGGACTAGTTTCGGTCTTCCTGTAGCTGAATCTACCTGGGAAGAAGGACCTTCCAGTTGTAGGTGCGCTTGGAGTTTGTGGCGAAGTTGGGTGTGCTTCAAAGTCGTCAACATCTTCTTCTTCTTCTTCCTCTTCAGCATTGGCATCTCCATTTGCCTCTCCATTTGCCTCTTCTCTTTCTACTTTTTCTTCTGCTTCTTCAGCTGGATTGTAATGGTCCTTTTCCTCTTCTTCGTCGTTGGTATACCTCGACTCCTTGTTGTCACCACGGTTGAAAAAAGTCCAGGGGTTGCTGATAACCTTGGGTGATTCCTGCCCGAACCCAAAGCTACCATTGGATTTCTTGTTTTTCAACGACTTCCCCAGCCCTGGCGTCTTGCTTTCCTCTTTTTTCAAGTTGGAGTTGGAGTTTGATGTTTGAGATAACGTCTTGTATATATCGCTGGCATCTTCAAGATCTCTCAACAGCTTCTTCCTCTTTGGTGTTTCGGGGATCTTGGACAGGCTACTGTGGTATGTGCTAGCCGCCTCGTTGTACTTGGACTCAGCATCTTCATTGCTCTTGACACTGCGGTTGCTGTCGTCGGCGCCCTTACTCAGTCCACCGTTAGGTTCAGCAGAAGTTAAGATTCCTTCAAGCATGCCTCTCGTGGTGTTGGCTGTGCTGGTCAAGATTAGCTTCTAGTATTGCCTTCGATATACGTGTACGGGCAATTGGAAAGAGTTAAACGAGTACTTTTAATTTTACATTTCCTTTTGTTTGTGTTTTTTATGTCACCTCGTAAAGACGACAACAAGCGACCAAGCGAGGCACGCGCAGGGTATAGCCCTACCATTTCAAGGGAACAAAGGGTCTAGAGAGGCTGAGGATTGAGTGTAAGGGTGGAGAATTCGAAAGGCTGGAGCAGCTTCAAATTGCCGTGAAGTTGCACTGAAAATGGCAGTTTCTCCACTATTGGAAGATGAACGTGCAAGCAGAATGTTTAGGAATCAGAATGTATTGATACACCATGTGGCTAATATTTGTGCGCAATTTGCTGCTTGCGCGAAGCGGATGTAGAGGTGTCGATTGACAATGGCGTTACTCTAGGCGAGATCATTGAAAGGGTCATCAACCGCATTAGGATTTCGGTACTGCGAACAAAACGTCTCTGCTCTACGTCATAGCATCTTGGGATTGAAATTGGAAGAGAATATGATTTGGAATACGCAGAGTTCAATATCTTTGGAGTTAAGACTCTTAAAATTTTACTGTCGCAACTATTGTATGATTCACTTAGAAAAGAAAGTGCACAGTGGATTGATGGTAGTAAATTCAAGCTATATATTACATGGTTCAACGTTAAGCATCAACTAGAACTTTCCCCACTTCCACAAGCTCTCTCCAGGGTTGACCAACTCCAAGTCTGGGTTGGAAAAGTATGCATCACCTTGACTAGCCACAACCTGCAAGTAGTAGAAGAATTGTGCAGGGTCAAATCCCTTTGCCCACACTCCCTTGAACTCAGATAAAGCTTCTTCTGCAGTGTATGACTTAGCTTGAGTCAACTTGATGTCGTGGTTCTTTTCGTACCTTTCAGCAATGGTCTTCACAGTGACAACATCACTGTGAATTCTGACAGTGTCAGGGAGTTTGCTGAAGTCTTGGTAGGTAACCAAAGCAGCAACCGAGTTGGCAACGTCTGGTATCTTTGAGATGGAAATCTTTTGGTTGATATCACCTCTCAAAGTGAGGGTTTCAGCTTCAGAATCAACACCAATGGCACCGGCCCACTCGTATAAGAAGGTGCCTGGTATAGCAAAAAAGGAGGTCTCAACATCAACTGTTTTGATACCAGCAGCTCTCAATTTGTTTGAGTGTTCCGTCTTCAATGCCAAAAAACCAGGAGCATATGGCTGGACAGCATGAATGTCCATACCGAACTGGGAAGGAATGTAAAGCTTTGGCTTGACGAGAGCAGCAACCTTTTCAACATTAGCGAAAACTTCTGGGTTCACAGTCAACAACTCAACAATGACATCTGTGCCCTCCAATTCTTTAGCCAAAGCTTCCGCATCACTCAAGTCGGACTTAATGTATTGAATCTTGTCAGTAGATACCAAATCCTTTCTCGAAACAACCTTGATAGGGTAAAGGATCTCAGAAGAAAATGTTGTGGACTGCAAGGACTCAAGGATATCAGCTCCAAGGAAGCCAGAAACTCCAAAAACTGCAACAGACACTTTAGAAGACATTATAGATATGATTGGATGGTTAGTATGAATACTGGAGACTTGAATTGTATCGAAATCCTATGGCTTAATATACCTCTGTCAAGCTCTTCAAATGGTTGCAAAATACGTAAGCATATATGCTCACGTGACTGAATAACGTAAGACTTAAAAAATATTTTAGTAAGGTTTTCATAATAATCTTCATGTTTGACGGGAAATCTTCAGTAGGTTTGAAAACATCGGGTACCCATCCGAATGATTAATTACTTAATTGCTTAGAAATTATTGTTTGTGGCTGGAATTAGTATGGCTTGTTATTCGCAGCCTACCACCTACTTAGTAAAATGGCACACCTCCACTCACATAGTGACAGAATGAAAACTTGATTATGATATCATGGAAATATTTTACGTAAATTACTAAAAAATGCTCTTTGAAGCAGAAGGGAATGGGTAGTGAAATAAGATGCGGTACCCGAATTCTGCACCATAATTAGAGGGTTGTTTGGGTGTTTCAGGGCCAGTATTTGTATGTCTCCTAATATAAAAAATCAGAGATCATGAGATGTTCCTTATTGAAATACCGTTTGTTCTAGTTTGAAACAGAAAGTGCATAAACACCTTGCAAGTAGACTCCAAGGCAATTGGCAATGTCACTCACCCCAGTATTACTAGTATTCTGTTCTCTTGTTCTTGATTATTTTCTTCGGAAATACCGCTTATACCCGCACCATGTTGGCTTTGATCTGAGCAAGTGAGACTACTTCTAGTATTGACCAAGAATCATGCAAACAATGTGCTGTTACTAAGATTGATAGTGATGATTTTATGATCTCCTTTCCTTCCTTCCTCCCTTCTCATAGCTTGTGGATTACCCCACTATTTATACTTTGAGATTGTAACAAAGATATGGGTGTATTGTTAGAATAACTATGCTGTGTTCATTCCACTTAATCAGCTGTTTTAGAGCAGGTGTGGACGCTACCACAAGGTGATCTCAACCTAAAACATGTTCTATCTGCCAGTCTGACATTAAGTCTCGTTTGCCTGGCAACGCTTGCATAGTCCGAACATTGAGATACCAACAATTTTTAAAAGAAACTACTTTAGGCGCGAGGACTTTTGTTTACTAGCGTCGTACTGAGTCATTCGAGGTAAATGTCAACAAAGTTAATGCGCTCGGTGACGAGCTCTTCACTGGTACCCCTGCTACAAGATATGGCCTTTGAATGTCTACAGCGAGCAGAGAAAGCTATGTGAACGACGGAACAATTACTGTCGTGTGGAGATTTAAGGTGTTCAATATCCTCATCAGAGCTACAAACAGTGAAGCACAATAGAGCCTTTAGGTTGACTCAGCGCATCGTAGTGAACTGGAATTTATGACGTTGATGTATTATCTGCTGCCTCGTAACTGAGGCTGAAACATTTCCATAAGCATTTCTGCAGAACTTCCATCGCATTGATGCAGTAATTGTTCTTCTCGAAGCACACAAATATGAAATCCATAGTGACATTCCATTATGTTCGTCGACTATGGACGATTAAATATGTCTAGTACCGAGCAGCGACGAACCTGACGTGCACCATTGCAACTGAAATAGCTCAGATGTCCGAATAAGGTTTCCTAACCTTCTTTTCGTTTCAATTTACCCGAACTCCCCACAAAGTAAGTTAGCGGCGTGTCGAGACATCCAAAGCCGTACATAATAAAAAAACAGCTATTTCCGCTTATTTCAAGTTATTCAAAACTCATCGATGAAGTTAAGCACCTTAACTATCATCGCAGGCCTTGCAGTTGCTAGTGCCCATGAAGTGCCAGATGGTGCTGTTCATATTGGATTTGACATTTACCGTGGCGAAGAAGCTGAAAAACGAGGCCTCTTGAAGAGAGATGGTCTGTTTGACTTGCAAGCCAAATGGGTTGACTTGGCTTACATGGCTAACATTCAGATTGGCAATGACAATTTGAGTGTGCAGGTTGATACAGGTTCCTCCGACCTTTGGGTTCCAGCCTCAGATGTTAAGTGTTTGGCTGGTCTGGACTTCAAGAGAGACCACCTAGCAAAAAGAGCTACGTCATCAGTCGATATTGCTTCACTTGCAGCTTCAGTAGCATCGATCGAGTCTGAGTTAGCAACTGATTTTCCCCAACCGGTTAACACTACGGCTGGGGAGGGTTATCTGTTCCCTACCGATGGAGCCACTACCAGAACCTGTACTTCATATGGATCCTTTAACACGGCTTCACCCGCAGGAGTGTTCAAGGTAAACAATACCCGTCCGCCTTTTGAAATTACTTATGGTGATGGAACAGGAAGTTCTGGAACATACGGACAAGCAGATGTCTCGCTTGGTGGCAACACAGTTGTCAAGAATGCCAATATTGCCGTGGCCAACTACACCTCTTCGAACGTCGGGGTGTTTGGGATTGGTCTTATTGGACAGGAAGCATCGAACAACCCTCAGCAGAGCCAATTGTTCACATACCCCAACATCCCTGTGTTGATGAAGCAGCAAGGTTTGATAAACAAAATTGCGTACTCAATGTACTTGGGAGCTCCAGGCGGAAAGACAGGCAGCTTCCTTTTTGGTGCAGTCGACCACGCAAAGTACACGGGGTCTTTGATCACTGTACCGGCAGTTACTTCACAATCTGATGTGGAGGCTGGAGAAAACGGTGTCATTAGACTCTCGGCAATTGTAGACACCATCGACGTTGTAGGTGGCAGCAATCCTGGTGCTCGAGTCCAGGTGCTGGACCTTGCACGCGCAGCGATTCTTGACTCGGGTTCTACAATCTCCTACTTCCCACCTGAAGTGGTTAGCAACATCGCCACAGCCTTGGGCAGTACCAGTGGTTCACATCTCGTCAAATGTCCACTGTCCACGTCGAACCTCTCCTTGGCATTGAACTTTAGTGGTCAGCAGATTGTTATTCCTATGGTCAACTTCTTGAGAAGAGTCTCATCGTATTGTTTGCTCAATATCGATTCTATAGACAGTACCACTATTCTTCTTGGAGACAACATCTTGAGAAGTATTTACGTTGTCTATGACTTGGAAGACAAAGAGCTCTCCCTTGCCCAGGCCAACTACACTGATGCAACCAATATCGAGACAATCGCTTCTTCCATTCCAGGAGCTACGAAGGCCGTGCAATATAGCTCCACCCTGCAAAGCAGTGGGGTTGACGTTTCTGCTACCAGCTCTCTTTCGTACCCCACTGGTGATTCAGACGTAGTCAGCACGGGTGCCGAAGGAGGTCCTTCCGACTCTTCCACCGGTTCCAAGGCCAGCAACTCTATCCGTACTTCAGTCAGTGTCTTGGCTTGGACTATAGTAATTGTTGGTGGATTGGCCATTGTTTAAACCTTCCGCATGCAAATGATATTGAGTTTATAAAAGTTATAAAAATGACAATTTGTTTGATTTGACACCTGAACTTTAAGTACCATAGGTACTAGATCTAAAAAAATTATATTTCGTATTAATCCACATTAACACTGCCACCGTTACTCTTTTTTAACATTTACCTCACCACTCTGTTTCTCATCGCATCGTTCTCAAAACCCGGAACGAGTGGAGGTTGTTAGCATTCTATGGAGAAGAAATTTAGGGTAGGTGACACTGCGCAGAATTTCTGTCACACTTCTTGTGCGTTAAGTGAAGAAGTGAAGAAATAGAAAAGAGCTTTGCAAACTTTGCACTTGAAAGTGTTCTCCTAAGGCAAAGATTTTTCAAGTGGAAGTATCACTAAAGACAGAGCTGATTAGGGATATCTCAAGGAGATATGTGTGAAAACGGTACACGACTATCGATAACTTTAATCGACAGTGTGTAGCTAGCATAAAATATTGTGCAATGGTATTGCAGAATTTTTGAGTGAGAATTTTTCGCAGCCATTTTCATCGATGACGGCACTAAAAGCAGAGATCAGCGCAGACTATCTTATCGCGGTGTATTGATCGTCCAGTAATCCTCTTGCCCCTAATCTTATCTCTCCCACGTGCGCAATCTAATAACCACTAACAGTCCAAGGAGGAGCGATCGACGTCTCTGACCCACATAATGTTGAATATCACCTCTCTGACGAATCTTGAGATTAAATGTCTTTTGATTGTAGCACGTCATATGACCTTGTGTGCTAAGTTAATTAAATGCCACAACATGGGGAATACACCAACTAAGCGGACATTCTGAGTCTCCTTCATTCTCTTCGTCCTTATGACCAACATCTAGGATGTCAAGAACAGAAAATGCCTGGTTAGCTCAATCGGTAGAGCATTTGACTCTTATAAAGGATATCAAAAGGTTACGGGTTCGAGCCCCGTATCGGGCTTATTTTTATGGCTTTTTTTTGACTCAGCTCATGCGATATGACTCGATTTCTCGATGTTAAATTTCCAAATCTCTGATAGAAATTACGATCTTTAAGACATGAAGGGAGAACAGACACCTCCGGAAGAGAAGTACCAAGAGGTCGAGGTTGATTTCGCTCCTTCCTCGGATGACGAGAAGCCAGGTCTGTTTTTTGGGTACATCAGTTATGCTTCTAAGAGATTGGATGCTTTAGGTGTGGAGACTAGAGGTATTGAGCGTATAGAGCCTTACGAGAGATCCACCAACATCCGCCACCAGTTTATCAGTGTGATTGGGTTATGGTTGTCCGGATGTGGTGGACTCAGTTCGATGTCGTCCTTCTACTTGGCTCCGCTCTTGTTTGGGCTTGGGTTGAAAAGCACTTTGATTGCAGGTTTGTTGGGAGAGACGTTGGGGTGTGCTATTGCGGCGTACTGTTCGTTGATGGGTCCTAGATCTGGTTGCAGACAGATGGTGGGTGCCAGGTTCCTCTTTGGCTGGTGGTTTGTCAAGTTGGTTGCCTTGGTGAGTATTATTGGAGTTATGGGATGGTCGGTTGTGAACAGTGTGGTTGGAGGACAGATCCTTGCCAGTATGAGTAACGGAAAGGTGACGCTTTCCGTTGGTATTGTCATCATTGCGGTCTTGTCGTTTGTCGTGGCTATCTTCGGGATCAAGCAGTTGATCAGAGTCGAGGCGTACTTGAGTATTCCTGTGAATTTTGCTTTCTTGATGTTGTACGTTGTTTCCTCCAAGCAGTTCAAGCACTTGACGTTGGACAACTCTGCCGAGTTCGATGCAGCTACAATCAAAGGAAACTGGATTACGTTCTTCTCGTTGGCATACTCCATCACTTCTACATGGGGTTCTATTGCGTCGGACTACTACATCCTTTTCCCAGAAACTACCCCAGACACGCAGATCTTTTTTTTGACTTTCCTCGGGACGTTGATTCCAACCACGTTTGTTGGAGTCGCTGGTATTCTAGTCGGCAATGTTGCGTTGACGTATCCACCGTGGAATGCAGCGTACGCAGAGTACGGGATGGGAGGGCTTCTTAACGAGGCGTTCAAGCCGTGGGGAGGGGGTGGAAAATTTTTGTTGATCTTGATCTACTTGTCCCTCATCTCCAACAACATCTTGAACACCTATTCTGCCGCGTTCGGCTTGCAGTTGAGTGGCGAGTTCTTCCGCAAGGTCCCCAGATGGATCTGGGCTATCGTCTGCACAGCCGTGTACTTGGTATGTGCGCTTGTTGGCAGGAACAAATTCTCCACAATCTTGGGTAATTTCTTACCCATGGTGGGCTACTGGATCTCGATGTACTTCATCATTCTCATAGAGGAAAACACCATCTTCAGAACAGACCGGTTTATCCATTTGTACACTAAAGAGTTTGATGAGTCAGTGACGGAAAAAGAACATGTTCCGGGCACACACGTGAAACCCAACAGGTACTACAACTTCAGGATCTGGAATGACTACGATAGATTAACGCACGGTTTTGCAGCCGGTGCAGCATTCGTCATTGGTGCGGCAGGTGCGGCGGTGGGCATGGCCCAAACCTACTGGGTGGGGCCTATAGCCAAGAAAGTCGGTGGCGACTTTGGGGGTGACATAGCGATGTGGCTCTGCATGGGTTTTAGCGGGCTCGTGTACCCTGCCTTGAGATACTTAGAATTGAAAAAGTTCGGAAGATAGAAATAGTGCGGACTGACAAACGGTTTTTCATTGATCTACACTGATCCTGATCACTGATCACTGATCCCCACATACAAATAAAGTGCAATATTGACGATCAAATACTATAAATAGTTTAATTATATCGACATAGTTTACTGCTATCCTATTCGCCAGAATGCTATTCTATTCGCCTCCTTATATCGACAAATATTAACTGCTATTACGTTTTGGGTACGGCTTACAAATGTGGTTAAGAGCATTCCCCACCCCGATGACTCAGCTATTAAAAACCCCACTATAAAATGACCCCAAGCAGCCAGTAAAGTGGAGGCCAAGAATGAACACTACAGACAAGGAGGCAGACCCACCTGTGGCGAAGAACGGCGACGACCCAGTGTGGTCTATTTTGCCCTCGTATTATATGTACTCGAATACCATTAATCACGGGATCCAGGCCAACCAGTACATAGATCCACCTACTTATGATACGAGACCTTCTTTCAGTTCTGCTACCACTGCAGGCTCTTCCAACCTGAACAGTGCACTTTCAGCGGAGTCTTTAGTTCGCAACGCGACAATTGACTCGGAGTCTCCTGGTGTGTCGACTGCAGCTACATCGGACTCTTCCATAAGTGCACAAGAGTCGGGGCTCCCCGCGTTGATCGACAGTGCTCAATTGAAAGAAAATATCCTAGACAACATCCACCTGTTGAAAAACCTTTCGGACTCGGGAAACGCATTGGCCCTGTCTGTCGACATTTCAATCCACTTTACAAAAGAAGCAGGACAGATTGGTGTGGTTCCAAGCCACATAGACGCAGATAAGTTCGAGTACTCGCAGGGCGACTACATAAACGGGTATGTGCTCATTGAGAACAAAGGAACAGAACCTATTCCCTTTGATATGTTTTATACCGTGTTTGAGGGTGTTATCAAGACGCACGACGAACAGGGTGCGGTGACCAAGATCAGAACAAGAACAATCTTGCAGATGTTTGACTTTTCTGCGAGCTGGAACTTGGCCTCGATCAATAGGCTCGTTGCGAATAACGACTGTAGCTGTGAAGACGACGGACTGCTGCTCTACGACTGGGACCCTCTGGACAACACTCATGGGTGCTTTCGAAACGATCGTGTGATTAACCCGGGCAAGAAGTACAAGCGTTTCTTCACTTTTAAAATGCCTATAAAGCTACTCGACTCGGTCTGCGACGACCACAACCTTTCTACGCATGTTATTTTACCTCCTACTCTTGGAGGTCCTCCAAAATGCCCAAACACTCTCAAAGACTTTACTCCTGTCAACTCCTCTATTAACTATGGGGTGTGGAGTAGATTTGTTGGAAGGAGGTCGAAGTACGACAGCACTCCAGCATGTCAGGATGAATACGTTGTGGTCAAGGATGTCTTTTCCAAGGTGCGTGTTGTTCCAATGGCTATAGAAACACCAACCACGTACCTCGAGTGTAAAAGAGAATTTGATTTATTCTTCAAAATGGTAAAAGGTACCATTGAGGAAGGTTCGAAGTTACTCAACGAAAAGAAGGATACTCCGATGGAACAGTTCTCGTCCGTTGTCCTGAGCCTGCTGTACAGGCCCGAGAAATTGGGCTACCGTCCAAAGAGCGCCAACACGTTTACTAAACTGGACCTTTTCTACGACCTCGTGTTTCCGCTTTTCAAAAAGAGCACTTTCCAGGGATTAAACCTCTGCAACACTCTCAACGTGAAATCGCCAAGAGAAGTCTACACTATTGACTACGTCCCCCCAAAGAGAGTAAGGTGCGGTAAATGGGCTAACCCAGAAAAGACAGAGTCCTGGAAGGTCGAGATCCCATTGGAGTTGTCTGTCCAGACTGGAAATGGAAACAAGCCAGTCGACATTAAAAGTATCAAGGCAGAGTTGGTGGTGTTGACCTTGTACTCGCCTCAGCATCCTATCCCTATTGAAATGCATCACGACTTACTTTTCAATAGAATCAACACGTCTAAAAACAATCGTGAACTCATCCTTGACGACGATACCGTGGAGAACAACTTGATTCTTCCTGCAAGGAAGTCAGGAAACGTTCTTTTCGGGATTGTCGCCAAGGCTCAAAAATTAAACATTGACTGGAAGCTCAGCAGGAACTTTGTGCGTGGGTTCAAGTCTATTGCATCAATGCTGGCCAGATCGATGAACTTGATGATCCCAGACATAAAGATTAATGGCGGTGATGCTGAGTCGATCAAAAACGTACCTTGGCAGCCTTCTGAACAAAACCGTCTCACCAAGACCATCAGCGTTGAAGTTGACTTGACCAAAGCACAGCTTAAGAACGACAACAAGCTGAGAGAAACATCCCCCGCATATGATCGATTTACATTGGTTCCAAACTACCAGAGTTGCCATTCGTGCCGTATGTACCATATAAAAATCGTTATTGCGATGACGAACGGCCAGAATGTGTACGTGAAATTCCCAGTGAAGGTAGCAAAATGGATCAGAAATTAACAGATATATTCACTTCGAAATAAGGTTTTTACTAAATATATTCAATTCAATGGTAGACAGTAAGCGTTTATACTTTTTGGAATGTTGTTTCGAAGACAACATTTGGCTAAAGTTAAGGATCGACTAAAATTAGTTGGCTTAGAAAATCAGAGAATTGACAGATGAAATAGTTTGGTGAGGAATGTGTTGCCTATGGTGCCAACTAAGTGGCTCTTATTCCATTCTCCGCGATGTCTGTTGATTTGGATCACAACAACGCAGGGTTCCCTTCAAAATTTGTCTTGGAAGCTTCAGCTTCAACTTAGAGTTAAATTGTAAGCAACGCTCAAACTGACACCTCTTTAAAGGCCAGGTGCACACTAGTAGCTTTAAAAAATCGGTTAGCTTCAAAGAACGTTCCAAGCAATACTGATAAGTTCTCAACAAACTTGAAAAATACTTCACCACAGCATATGAAGAGCATTCTCTTGATTGTTAACTTTTATCAAACTTCACAAACTGAGAAAAATACCCATTGGTGCTACTACCTATTTCTTCGGAGCTCTAACTCAATTCGCCACTATGATACGCTCTCAAATCTTCTTTGGAGAGAATCCATTCACTGTTGAGGATATCTTGTCGATTACTAAATTTTGCAGCCATTTATCCTGCTATCCAACTCCTGCGAATCTGTCTGAACAAAATGAACTTTCCTGCTCTTATAGTTTATTATCTGACCGGCTGGCAGCGTCTCTGCATCTCGTACGCATCAAATTCTCTACAATAATTCTCTATAATTAATTAACCCTATACCCCAAAAATTAAACTATTCAGCACCTGAGTACTTAGATCTGGCCCTCAAACGTGGTCCGTTCAAGTAGAACAAGACAGGGATCGAGATAGCTGCAACACAGATGAATCCTAAGATTGCAGAACCCCATCCAACAGGGTACTTTTCAGAACCTGTGTTTGTGAACAAGGCGTGGCCAACCAAAGGCAACACACCAGCAATCACAGATCTGAAGAGTGCATTTCCAGCAAACACAGAGGCCAAGAACCTCCAGAATGACATGCCCAAGTAGTTGAACAAGGTCTGGAAAATCAAGAACGCACCGGCTGCAAAGATACCTGCGCCAATCATAGGCACGATCCAGTGCACAGAAGCTGTGGCAGTGAACGCAAAGATGAAGATACCTATTGGCATCAAGACACCTCCAACGATAGCAATAGGGATGAAGACTTCTGGGTGGATTTCTTCGTTTCTGAGCATTGGCTGAGTGAAGATCTTTCTGAGGACGGCAATGTAAACTGCACATGCAGAAGCAATAC
>JAJMBT010000059.1:0-51294 GCA_030565385.1 Kodamaea neixiangensis
GTCCGTCAATGGGTTTCCTCCTCTACCATGTATTTGTATATCTACAATAAACAAATGGTTTAAAATTTTTTTAAATGAGTTGCAGCCAATTTATATTTGAGGAGTGGAACCGATACTCTGGTAAAGTTGGTTCCATTACATCCTGCTATAATTGCTATAACCGCGAGTGCTGTATTGGCTGTGCTGAATACTATAGTAGTTGGACCACCAGCAACACCATCCATCGCTTCCACACAGGCTGTCGAATCTGTTCTTTTTTCTACTACCGACATAGAGCCGTAAGTCACGCCAGCTCCAACCACATGACGCCTCTTGTATAAACCTTGATTCATTTTTGCATAAGGCTTGATAGTACACAAACTGCACATCCTATCTCGTTATAATCCACAAGCATTGGCTGCTATTAATTCTCAACGCCATCAGTACCATTGTTGGTCCATACGCATAATTATTCAAAATCCATGAGGCAATTAATTGGAATATCTTTGAAACATAACGCATATCCGAGGCAGCTGTAGTAAGCAATAGATGTATTTTAACAAGTTGGTTTTCGAGGTTCATTTATACTATTATTATCAAAATAGCTGTTATTACTGACGTTGAAACTTTCTGCGCGTACCTTGCTGCTTGTTAATATGCGGTTCTGTTCAATTCTCGTTCTGTCTCTGTTCTCATTTGATGTGTTCTTGTTGAAAGATCATACTTTGACTTGTTCTTTTTTTAGTGTATGCCTCCAAACGCGTTCATGCGAAACTAAACTGACACACTAGGACCTTATTTGCTTCTCAGCTCCTCTTTAAATACTTCGGCAAGCTAGCACGTAACCACCTCCTTAGGTTGTTCTCCACCTTGCTCGTCTTCATTGTATTCAACGCTCGGAATCTAGCATCTCTGAGGCTCCTTAGCACTATTTCTTTGCACTGAAGTTCGAATTCAACGTGTTTCTCGGTTTCTTCATTCGCGTGCGGAGCTTAGTCAGTACTTGGGGACATTATGCAACAAGACTCAGGCATACAAAAACCATAGACACAGTTAAGCATTGAATGTCAGAGGTTGAAGGCTCCAGCTCTAATTCTCTGGGCTTACATGTGCTTCATTCAATGGTGCTGTGATCGGATTCCACCATCTTTGCACCAAATACTTTCTGCAAGCAATTATTCTGTGCATATTGTATGCTAACAGAATGGTCAACGGTCCAATAAATTGATGAATACCCCGCGGCCATCGCAAGAGTCAATTGAATAATTACAATCCAAATGTATCAGATCAAATAAAAACCTTTCCCTTCAATTCCACAAGAGAATTCTCCAAAATAACCAATCTTCAGTTGTCATTTCATCCCCACAGTTTTATACTGTAGACAATAGATGAACTCCAACACAACATGGTTTTGCCTCAATTTCCCAAGAAAACGCCCAGAAATACTCACAATCCCCAACAACAGCCATCATTAGTCCGTTTCCATCCCCTTGGTCCTCTCAATCGCATTTTCTTCCAGCTGCCTATCAACCCGAAGATCTTGTGTTCCATCCATCACCTTAATCTCTTACTATGTACAATTTAAAATAACACAACACACCTTCACCAGAATTGACTAATAACCATCTATAAAGCCTACACAACGCATACACATAAACCTACATCCCATCTCCAGCTCCCACCCCCACCCCTTCTAACTCCCATCCCAAACTCCATTTCCTAATGATCACCACGTCGTGGCAGTGTAAAAACCCGAACAAAAAATCCAAACCAAAACCAGCACAACCAAGCAAACAATGCCTCGTCTAGAAGAATGGGAAATCAAAAAGTACTGGGAAATCTTCCAAGGGCTTAAACCGACCGGCAACAAGTTGACTGGCGAGCAGGTTTCGCCTGTTTTGAAGAACTCGCGCTTGCTGCAGCAGCAGTTGGCTCAAGTGTGGGCGTTGTCTGATATCGACAATGATGGCAACTTGGATTTCGAGGAGTTTTGTATTACGATGCGGTTGATCTTTGACTTGGTCAATGGGCTGGTTCTGGAGATTCCTTCTCAATTGCCTCTGTGGTTGATTCCTTCGTCCAAGGCCCATTTGATCCAGGCCAACCAGGCGATCGACAAGAATAGCAATTCTTTTGACGTGGGTGCTGACGACGACAACTACGACGAGGAGTTGATGTTGAGCGGAGACTTTGACTGGTACATTTCTCCTACGGATAAGGCCACATATGAGACTATCTACAACTCCAACAGCGATTCGTACGGCCGTGTTCGGTTCGAGTCTCTCAACGGACTCTACTCCTCGTTAACCAAGGTCCCAACGAGCGAAGTATCGAGTGCCTGGAACTTGGTCAACCCCAAGTCGTTCGAAACCATCGACAAAGACCAGGTTTTGGTGTTTCTCCATATCTTGAATCAACGTGAGAACGGAAAAAGAATCCCCAGAGGCGTTCCTGCTAGTTTGCGTGCCACCTTCCTGAAGGAAGCACCCAGCTACGACCTTCTGAAAAGCGCTGCGTCTGCATCCACCACGCCGTCGTCCTCCAAAAAGGGATTTGCAAACTCGTACCTCACCAAAATCGGACAATCGACTAATACTAGAGGAACAGACTTTTCTGCAACAGAAGGAACAGACTGGGAGGAAGTACGTTTAAGAAGAGAACTCACCGAATTGGAAGATTTGTTGAACAAGGTCAACAAAAACAGCGAAGTTAATACCACAGAAAACAAGCATGAAGAATTGGTGAGATATGAATTTGAGGAGTTATTGAAATACAAGAAGAGCCAAGTACAAAAAGGTGGAGAGGACTTAACGGGAGTAGCAAACGATATCGAATTGATCCAAAGTCAAGTAGGTATGTTGGAGGAGTTTTTGGCGGAAAAGAGCAAAGAATTGGAGGGAATAAAGGGAAGAATCTAACTCTTTACACTGATTAGACTGGAATGAGGAGTGGATAATAAAAGATCGTCGGATGCATGAGTAAGTGAATTTCCAGAAGTAAGACCAGGGTTATTCTTACTGTTTATACATAATGAGACAATAAAATGAATGATTGTAGGGAATGTATTATTTTAACATGGTGAATACTAAGTTCACTGGAAAGTCAGTAATACTATTAGATAGATAAAGTTTATTATGGGCACATTCAAGATATAATGCTGAGGTTGATACACCTAGGCCCCAGCCTACAATAGACACAATGAAAGTACATGCACTTTTCTATCTTCTACACTGCTCCAATTATCACACAAGATATCTTCTATATAACTATCTCATTATGCTATTCATCTCCAGGAGATTACTTCTTCTCCTCCTCCTTTGGTTCTTCTTCAGGAGTAGGCAATTTAAACGTTTCAGGTGTGAAGTCCTTACCTTCACCCACCTGTTCCCATACCGACGAGCCCACGGTGAAATTTCTCCAGGCTTGGGTCAATTCCAAAGGCTCGTATACAACTCTCTTCTTTTCTTCGTCATATCTCACCTCGGTGTATCCGGTGGTTGGGAAATCCTTTCTCAATGGGTGTCCCTCAAAACCGTAGTCGGTCATGATTCTTCTTAAGTCTGGGTGTCCTTCGAAGAAGATTCCAAACAAGTCGTATGTTTCTCTTTCGAACCAGTTAGTTCCCTGGAAAATAGGCACGATCGATGGGACCGAGCTGGTTTCGTTGGCATATGTCTTGACTCTGATTCTCGAGTTGTGACGAACAGACAACATGTTGTACACTACGTCGAATCTGTTGGTTCTGGATGGGTAGTCTGCAGCAGTCACGTCCATACACGACTTGAACTGCGCAGAGGTGTGGTTCTTCAAGAAAACCATCACTGGTCTGACAGCATGTGGTGGAATGTAGATGGTCAACTCATCCTTCCACACACTGAACTGCTGGATGTACTTTGGCAAGCATGCCATGATGTACGCACCGAACTTGTGCAATTCCTCAATCTGCTCAGTGTACTTCTCGGCGGGGTTGACCAATGGAACATGGATTTCCTGTGGTTTCCTTCTGGGCAACAGGTTCAAGTCCACCAATTCCTCCTGCTCACCAGAGTTGAAAAGCTGGCGGACAGGCGTGGAGGAAATGAAACGAACACCACGAGAGCTGACGGATCTGGCGACAGAACGTGTAACAAGTCTGGACGAGATCATTATGGTGGATGGTGCTTGGTTTTTTGGTTACGTTAGAAAAATTTGATGGAATGTTATTGGTTGTGGAGGTCGTGTGAGGGACAATTTTCACCTTGATTGGTGGATGAAGGGAGGAGGTGGGAAAGAGGTGGAAAAGGGGACAGGAAGGGGACAGGGTGTCTATAGGTGAGGTGCTTTGGTCTGCTTCGTATAAGTTATATACTTAGTTTGGTCTGTTTTGATCTGCTGGATTAGTTCTAATGTCTAATGAGATTGTTAGATTTTTTGAAGGATTTTTTGCAGCTTGTAATGTGCTGCAGTTGGGAAATGGGGGAGATGAGGATATGTATGTTGTTTCAAATCGTATAACTTAATACACAATAAATTAGTATAAAATAAACGTTGGTAGTGGTAATACTCGAGTTAATGTAGAAGAATTGAGTGTGATTTGGCTCATAATGATTGAGTTGAAATGGTTAGAGTAAGAAAGAAGGTTGCTTAAATCTAAAGATAACTGAAGGAGTTCCAACATGGAGTGGGATCGTAAACAGATTATGAAAGTAGAATAGCTATAAATATACACTAAGCATGGACAAAATACATTTCAGATTAATCAACATGTCTCAATTGACTCAAGAATTTAGTGGCTGAGAAAGTCAGATATAAATAGGAAGCATCATGTGAGTAGCCAGGCGAAGAATGTTTACGATTTATGTGTTTGGCCACGAATTCAATTCTAGATTTGAAGATGCCGATTCCGTTGGTTTTTCAAGTTGACAATGAAACTCCTCCAAGATACGTTCTCGTAAATTAAGTGTAGAACAATTTCTCCACCCCACCATCTCTGAGCCACAACAAGTATCACAACCCGTTCCATACATCTCGTTATGCTTTTGCTTGTGCACTTGCACTTCTCAGCCGTATGTACTAAACGTTATTTGCAGCCAAAATATTTTTCATCGGACCAAACCACAAAGCATAGACCTTATACCTCTATTTCTCTCTGCAGTTTATATCGGAATTATTAATCAACAGTGGCAATTGGAATAGTGTGGGTCGGGGCTATGGAACTCGTTATCTTGTGAATCTTTATTGGGAGATTTGCAAATCTCCTTCAAGAATGGGGCAATAAAAAGAACAATAGCTCGTAATTAGAGCGGTCACCACTGTGTTGATAAACATACATGAACAAGCGGCATTGAAACCTTATTGGTAGTATCCCAGGATACGCCTGCAATTTCAAGTGTGGAGCTGGAAAGTGGAGAAGTAGGGGCAGGGCAGATAAGAATAATCTACTTCGATGCAAGCATACATATACGCGAAATGGAAACAACAGTTGAAAAATAACTATAGAACCCTTCCAGATCTATTGATCAGGAGTAATATAACCACAAAACCATGCCTCTAGAAGTGTACCGTAGATCCAAATGTTGAGTTCTACATCTAGCAGAGATTAAGATATGTATATTATCTATGCGGCATGCACACTTCATTTTGCAGCCAATAAGTATTGGTGGGGTCTTTAATAGAATAGGTCTTGGGCTGAGAGTCATGAAGCAGACGTGTGGCTATTTTAGTTCTGATCGATTTTTGTTGAGTGTACACTAGCAACTTCACAAAATTTCAGGTAACTTTGGTAACTTGGCAAGTTGGAATTCCCCAAGGTGAGGCTCATACCGGCAGACCAGGTTGCATGAGGAAGCTTTAACAATAGATTTTTACGCTCTTCGCTTCATGAGTACCTAAACGTCTAATTTGCACACCAGTCTCGTCTCTTATTGCACAAAGCAGGCCAAAATGGCCTGAAAGACCTTGCAGATACTAGTTCGCACAGGGTATTTGGTCCACTGGTTACGAAAGATCGCCCATGTTTACCGTCACGATCTCCAGAGGATGATCCCTGCCAAGACACGGCAACACACCAAGGATTCTATCAACCACCCAGGACTCATAACGAGTCCAACTCTAAATTGTACGCACTCAAAGAGTGCGTTTTCTAAAGTGACGCATTCGTAGTCGACGCACCTACAGCGTACCGTGGTGCTCCGGCGACCATGCATTACACATGCATGATCGTAGCTGATCTCTCTATTGTCACCCACATCTACACATTCTCTAGACGCAAGCACTAACATTCAGGTGGTCAAGAGATTTTCCAGGCCAGGAACGTGTCCTCGTTAATCATCTTGAGCGATGAAGATTAGTTCCTGGAAAAACCGACTACTTGCAGATCAGGCATGTGCAAGCGTAAACGTTGTCCACTCAAACACTCAAACGGCTCCGCGGGGATGTGATCCCCGGTCTCTCGTATTCTTACCTAGCCAAACTTTTTTAAATCCCCAGTAACTCCTATTCATGTCGGAGTTTGGGGCAGTCTTCAACCAGTGGCAATAAGTAACCAACAAGAGGGTTGTCCTCTCCATTTTTTTTCATATTCAACAGGCTTTCCGCAAACTTCACACGAATACTTCTGCTGCACTCCAATGCCCCCCCTCTCTGCATTTTATGTTCTGAACCGTCCAACCCCAAGGCAACAGACCCCACTGCCCTATTATCGCTTTTGTACTTGGAATAGGGATGGAATTCCATCCACAATCATATGACCCTAACGCCCACTTTGTGCTGTCGATAAGTCGCCTTTTTGTTGGTTTATTGTACTGGATTGCCAGTTGTTGATTTATTATTCGTATTATTAGGTTATTATTTCGTTTTTTTTCTTCTACATATTATGGGTTTTTAAAATTTTATTTATGCTGTTTTAGTCAAATGGGCACAGTCAACGCTGGTTCTTTCTTGGACATCAGCCGTGGGAAGGGGGGATGTGTTGATGTATTAATTAAGAGGACAACTTGCTCTCACCTCTGGTTTGCTCCTGCAGATCTAATTTTTGTTTACATCACACTAGATGCAAGCATACAAAAGCACTTACTGATATTAAAATACACAAATGCAGGACCAGTATCATGCCCAACATGAATCTGATAGTCCTGCAATAAATCGCACTGCGAATGCTGTTTCTCCTATCATCATTCTTCAACCGCGGCTCTGTTTTGTATTGTCCTGCTTGTGTTCTGCCTTGAATGCTGGAAATGGTTGACATCGATGACACCTGGTAGCACGGCTCAAAACTATCTTTAGAACCTACTGATCTTTGCGTTACTGGATTGCACGGATTTACAAGTGAGCGGAGATGTTTGGTGAGGCAGTGTAAAGTGGGATATCCATGGATATGCTTTCACGGATAGCTTCTAGGTGTGGTTTTTCACGGCTACAGTCTCTCTCTACCACCTTTCCTCACCCTTCCTACATCCTCTTCACCCCCTACCCCAGCTCTTCCCCCAAATCTCTCGTCCTTCGCCTTCCATATCTCCACCATCTCTAGCATGCTCACGTGATCCAAGTTTAGAAAAAAGACCCTCACCACAGTATTTAAGTACGTATTTAGCACTCTATGAAAAAAGTGAGAGGAGGAATTCGAAGTTGGATTTAGACAAGTAGGATGAGTCTAGAAGACAACAAGAAGAAGCGTAAGAGACGAAGCTACAGCTGTGAGCTGTGTAAGGTTCTCAAGATCAAGTGTGACCTTCAGATCCCCTGTTCTAGCTGCATCAAGTTTAAACGCGTGGACAAATGTTTGGTAAACCCTCCCAAGCCTCCGTCGCATGAGGAGCTCAGCAAGATTAACCAGCGTAAACAGCGGTTTATTAAGAAGAAAAAGAACGAGGATGGGTCGGAAATTGGTTCCGCAGACGCCAAGTTGAGTGGTCATAACATACTGCTGGCTCATAGGATCGTGAATACAATGGGCCCTGTTCTTCCAAGGTTACCTAATTTGCAGTTGCCCTACTACACTGGCCAGGCGTTACCTAATTTGGTGGGACTGTCCCAGCCACCCGTGCTGAATGTTCAATCTTTACCACTTCATATACCTGCGGTGCACTCGCCTCAAATTCAGCAGCTGCATCACCAACATCATCACCAGCATCAACATCCACAGAACCAGCTACAGCAGCAGCAACTGCTGCTGCTTCATACTCCTCAACCACAACCTCAACCAGTCCAAAATATAAACCATATGCCACATATCAATCAACTCACGCTGTCAATTGGAATGGGAAGAAACCCAATCAACCTCAACTATAATTACCCCCAGAACAACAACATTGGTGCACAACAACAACAACAACAACAACAACAACAGCAGCAGCAGCAGCAGGTGAGCCCCATTCCCCTGCTAAATAGATTTGGGATAAACAAACCGTTGTACCCGCAAGGAACATACCGCAACGGACTTGCAAGTAACGGTGGAGGCATCGTGCCGCAGCAGCCGTTAGCACCACCAGCACCACCAGCACCACCTGTAGTTTACCCGCAATGTAAACCTATTACGATCACCGACCCAGAGTCGGTGCTCATGCGCGAGTATGAGCACGATAAAGTGACGATGATGGAGTTGCTGATGATCGACGTCAGGCGAATCAAGCGAATGTTGCCCAATTCGTTTGCAAGGGTCGAGTACTTGCACGCTCTCTACGCACGTAACGAAAGCGAGCACATTGCAGAGTTGTACAGACCCGAATGGATGCTCAACACGATGCTGCTGTTGTACACACGGCTCGTGGGCACAACCAACGACGATGACTTACTGAGGCTGTTTACGATACTGATTGTGGAGGTGCGGGTGCTCAGCGTGGCCTTCGTGATGTTTGCGATCGGGCTCATCTTCGACGACACCGACATGAGTGACTTTCTCATCGAGCCGGTACGTAACAGGCCGCACAGCGACATCATCAGCGACTGGATCTCACTTTCCAAGCACTTGCGCCTAAAGGTGATGAATTATGATACAGTATCGGACATCTTGTACTTGATTCTGTGGTACTTTGTAATCCGGTGCTTCTACATGTTCCTGCTGCAGGTAGTGGAGAACTACTTGGAGTACAACAATTTGTTGAAGTACGTGGTGTTGAACAGCCAGTTTATGGAGATGATTGAGGAGGCAAGCCCTGACGAAGGTTTACCGGAGAGGGAGTACCCACACACGGACGACTTTAAGTTGGTTGCACGGTACTGGATCCAGCTCCGGCTCGTGGAGATCCATTTTTCGTTTATCCAGTGCAAAGGGTCTCTTATGGTGCTGCAGCAGTTGAAAAATACGCTTCTTCCAACCAAGAGCTTGCTCGAGGCTGTGTACGGGCCGGGGTACGAGTTGATTACAGACCCGTTGATGAGATACAGCGCACAGGTGTGGGGACTCTACTACAAGCGGGCGCCGCAACGCCCGCAGTCGAGCCGGTACTTGATCAAGATGTATCTCGACTTGTATGCTGCGGTGTTGGCGTTGGTGCCTGAGCTAAACGAGGCTGACGAAGTGGACGGGGTCATCTGCGAGTCTGAGTGTGTTGCTGGAAGTGCAACGCTCAACATGCTTGTGCGTGTGCAGCAGACACTTGGGCTCTTTGTTCGGTGGCTTTCATTTGTGCGGCTCGAGAATGGGTACTATCCATCGCTTAGATACACGCTGTATGTGACGACGATGATGAACTTCTTCAACCTCTTTCTTGCGCTTCAGAACAAGTACGGAGGCAATCGGTTGGTGAGCACGTTGGTGCACGGATACAGGTACACGTTTGTGATTTCATTCTACACTGGGCTTATATACCAAGGGATGTTCTTGGCTGTATTGGACAGCTTCATGTCTCGTGGAGAGACGGAGACCCCGATCAACCTTGAGAAACTCCATACGCGGACAAAGGATCAGTTTAAGAGTACACTCGAGTTGTTTGAGGCTGTGGACACGACAACGACACGGGTTCCGTACTATACTCGACTGTTGAACCTTGCGCGTGCGTTTGCAGTATACTTTGAGAGCGAGCGCGAGTCTTTTGGGCTGTCTGCCGGAGTTGTGAGCGACTTTGTGGAGCGGTTGTCACCGGCGGACAAGGACACGTTAGTGAATGTGTACTTTGGGCTGAAGGAGACGATGCTTCGGTATGCAGATAAGATCTGGGACTGTTTTCTGCAGATGCGGACCGAGGATGCTATACATATTACAGAGGAGGTTGTTCTTGATGAAGCATTGATTGAAGGATTGCGGGGGAAGTTCACTGGGTTTAAGTTTGACCATGAGTGTGTGGATGGATATATGAGGGCTGTTGTTGATATGCAGACTTGAACGAGATGAGTATGGGAGGGCACACAGTATTGTGTGCAGTGAGTATAAAGGTGGAAGGGGTATATGGTGCGAGTATATGATGAGAATATCCTGAGATAGACGCACCCAGTACTATCAGAGGATGGATGCTCGATAAAAGGTTGTCTTGATGGCTTGGCGATAAAAGCCAGGGTTGAGGCCCATGTATAATAATAATTACATTGCATTGGAAAGATGTAGGGGAGAAGTATAGGAGGACAGGTGTGGGATAAGGTGAAAGAGAGAAACATCGAGAACATGTTGAGTAAGGAAGGAGTGGTGTAAGATGACAATAACAGATAAATTTCGAACAGATTAAGAGACGTAGAAACAAGATGGTTGGAATGAGGAAGAAGAAGTGAAGAAGAAGTGAAGTTGAAGAGAAAAGGATATGATAGGAGTAGAACGACTCAAAGAACAAGGTCAAAGACAAGGCACCGAATTAACAAGGTCAAAGACAAGGTACAGAATTAACAAGGTCAAAGACAGAGATGAAAGAAAGAAAATACCAAGAACGAATTTCGGGATGAGATGCAGTCACCAGAGTTGGACAGACATACCCCGCGATTCGGGGAGCAGCATTTCATGATCTGGACGCAGTTAATAAAACATAATGGGCAAGGCTTAGACTGACAGGGACGCAGATATTCTTGAGGTATGGTTGTGATTTGTTCACGTACATTAGTTCTGCTGAAGTATAGGCACTAAGTATGGACTGGTATAAAGTGGAATATATACACCAGAATATCACTAGACTATGGGATGATATATACACTGGAGTATTACCACCCACCTCTGTACAGTCAAACCATAAACGTATAGTATATATACATATATATATATATTCATCCACGTACAATTCACAGACACCCACCTTGTGTAACAGTCCATAGCACTCAATAACCACCAAAGTAGACCCTACCACCAGAGCAAACCAAGGAAAAGCCACTGGTAACATACCCCCGGACCAAAGCCATCAAAATCACCAAGCTCCAAGACAAAAGCCCAGCAAGAAGCCACCAGTCATCCACTGATATTTGTTCACGGTTACTAAGACATTCTAGATCTTTTCTTGTGTTCTATATTTATATTGGCCTGATGCTTGGCTTGGTACACGAGTATCCCAGATCATCACAACAGATAGCACAACAAACATGTGTAGTTGGGGTGGAGTGGGTGCAGACAATAACGGTACTGGTGCAGAGAGGTCGAGTAGAGTAGAGCATACTGTAGAAAAGAGTATATTGTGTAGAGTATGGTGGTCGAGGCAGCACAGGTACGTTTCTGTCAGTGTGTCTCTGTCACTCACTCACTCACTCACTGACCCACCTGCTCTGTGCTCTCTACGCCTCCCCCTGCGCTGGCTGAGCCCTGCAAACCGACTGCGCATTGTTTTGCTGCGTGAAAAAATCCATATATAAAGATGCTAAGAAATCGCCAACACGAACATCCTCTTCTTTCCTTATAAATGAAGTGGAGTGTGATAAGTGTGCTTGCTACAGTCGGCGCAGTTTATGCTACTGGTGACGGGAACGCTTTCGACGAAGGTGTTGCTGCTGGTCTGGCGACTCCGCACGGTGCTATTCAAATTGGATTTGATGTCTACCACGGTGATGACCGTGATGACGTGGTAAAGAGAGCCGACACAAGAGGGGCGTATGTCCAGGAGTTCCAAAAAAGAGACGGACTGGTCGGAATGACCTTGCAAAACAAACAGACGTTTTATATGGCGACCCTCCAGATTGGTGACAAGTCTCTGGATCAAATTGGAGTGCTTGTGGATACCGGGTCGTCGGATTTGTGGGTCATGTCGAGTAATGTCAACTGCCAGGCATCTTCTAATAGCAAGAGAGATGAGGTGGTGGATAGAATTCAGTTGGGAGGTGTTATTCCCGAGAAATTGAATGTTGATGTTGAGCAGAAGCAACAAGAAGTCCTGAAAGATATTCCTACGCCCACCGAAGATGATTTGCAGGTTAAGGACTTCTTCACTACTATCATTATAACCGGCACGACCATTCCTTCCGGATTTCCCTCGGGGTTGTTTGGTCCTGGAAGTGGGGGCTCTGATGGTTCTGGAAGTAGTAGTAGTGGAAGCTCGGGAAGTTCAAGTAGCTCAGGAAGCTCAGGAAGCAGCGGAAGCTCGGGAAGTAATGCCTGTACCGCGAACGGTGCTTTCAACAGCGCAGACTCTGCTTCATTCAAAACAAACAACTCTGCTACTGCTTTCCAGATTGCCTACGCAGACGGAACCACAGCACTGGGCTTCTGGGGCCACGCAGACGTAAAGCTCGAAAACACAACCACCGTCAACTCGCTCTCATTCGCCATCGTCAACCAAACCTCGTCCAACATCGGAGTGCTTGGTATTGGACTCCCTGGTTTGGAAACCACATTCTCAAGCAAAGGCGGAGGCGGATACACGTACGAGAACTTGCCATTGAAGATGCGCAACCAAGGACTCATCCACAAGAATGTGTACCTGTTGTACTTGGGCAAGGACACCGACGCTTCCGGCCTGGTTTTGTTTGGTGCCGTTGACCACGCAAAGTACCTGGGCCAGTTGACCACCGTGCCTATCATCAACACCTTGCAACTGTATGGATACCAGACGGCTGTGCGTTTGGAGATTGTCGTGGACCAGATTGGCATCAGCAGCTCTTCCAGCAAGAACAGCAACAACGTGACTATCCTGAGCAACAGCTACGCTGCATTGTTGGACACCGGGCTGACTTTGTCGTACTTCCCCAACGCCTTGTTGGACAAGTTTGCTAAGACTTTGGGTGCCACGTACTCGTCGCTGCAACAAGGCTACACTATGGACTGTCCTCTGTCGAACTCCAACACCAACATGCTGATCAACTTTAGTGGGCGCGACATTGAGGTACCATTGGCCAACTTGATGGTGCCACTCCTGCTGACAAAGTGTTTGCTTGGAATCCTTCCGCAGAACGACACTATTCTCTTTGGAGACAATGTGTTGCGTAGCACGTACGTGGTGTACGACTTGGACGCTTTGGAAATATCCATTGCGCCAATCGTGTACACTGACGAGACAAACGTGGAGGTGATTACATCTACAGTGCCAAGCGCAGTGCGCGCAGCACAGTACAGTGCCACCCAGTTGAGTAACGGTGTGGAAGGTAGTGCCACAGGATCTGTTTCGTTTGCTACAGGAAAGTCTTCGGGATCGTCGTCGGGCAGTAGTGTGAATAAAAACGGTTCTGAAAGAGTGACGAGCCATTGGATTGTGCCGGTTCTTGCTATGATAATTGGAGCGGTAGCATTTATATGATTAGATAAGGGTATGTAATAGAGGCTCTAGATGTATATTAGAGGTTAGGAGAGTAGACTAGTAGAGTGCAAATAGTGTGGCGTATTGAGAAAGAAGTGTATAAGAAAAGACAAAGTGAATAGCAGATACTATTAGTCAAAAGAAGGAATAGTTTAGGTATTGATATAAAGAGGAGGTGCAAGTCCAGCGTTAAGGTTCGCTTTACTCCTGTTTATTTTATTGGAGAAAAGGCGACAGCTTGGTTGAGGTTGGTAAGCTTCTAGTGTCTTCTGTATAGGAGTAGAATTTTGCAATTAATTGAAAGCTTAGCAATAGAAGAAGGTAGACTAGACTAGGGATATAGTACTAAGCAGTGAAGGGATTGAACATATATTCATATAGTCTTTCAAACTATACAACCAATGACTTTATACAGACAAACTTGGCTATCATAGCTTCACTCAAGTAAAAAAATAGAAGATGATAATACCACAATCCACTCGCTCACAAGCTTGACTATAGGAGTCAGGCTTATTATGTCACAGAACACTGATAGTAAAACTGAGTAGCACTCTGTCTAGTCCTATGTTACTCACATCTTCGTTCTTCTCAATCATAAGTGAGTCATAGCAATAGAATACAAAATAAAGTACGGGTTTCAAAGACAAATCACAACCTCTTCATCATTCTACTCATAGATACTCAACCCAAACTCACCTTAAATCTGCAATCACTTCTCTACTATCTCCAATCAATTCTTCACTGTCTCCATCCAGAGCACAAATATTGTTCATTTTTTAAAATTTGCAGCCATTGAAGATTGTGGCCATCATGAAGATAAGAGACGATTTATCTCAGCTCTTTCATATTTGTAACAACCCTTGTTTAGCTCTACTCTCAACTCTATCACCTTTCTCTAACTCTTTCTCTCTCTAGTCTATGTTCCATCCACGTCCCAAGCCTATTCCATACAGATGTCACACTAGCATTATACATTCAATGACCTTCTCCAGCATATTCAGAATTCTCCACTATTCTACCTTAATCTTACCCTTCACCACACTCAGAACTCCAACAAAACTCAACAAAACTCCAACAAAACTCCTTCCATATTCCTGCTAACATAACTCTTATATGATCACAACTACCATCCTCCAGGGCCATTCTATACCTCCAACCATAGCCACTTGCTGCAACCACTATTTCGTATGTTCAATCAAGAATATAGTCCCGAAAGCTCCCAGCGTTTCACTTTCACTGCTATTTCACCCCTCTACAACACCTTCTCTACCACAGCACCACTTTTCCCTGAACTCCTCGCTCCACAACTCAACCCTCTCTATCTCCGTCCTAAAATCTCAAATCAAATCCAAAAAAATTCCGAACTTATTTAGTAAGCACCTAATGGCTGAGAGCGACCATCCCCAGGGCAATCGGGGTTCTGAAAGAGAGTCTGAGGGAGAGAATGACGCTGCAAATGCCCCTGGATCTGGTTCTGGTTCTTTGAATGCTTCTTCAACTTCTTCTGACGCTGCTGAGGGCGGTTCCGACGCCGACACACGACGTAATGATTTGGGCATATTTGAGCGGTTTGTCGATAACTTCCTTGGTTTGCGTAGAAACCAACCGAATGCAACGGCTCCCAGGACGACTGGTGTTCCTTCTGATGTCGATAGGTTCCCCTTGAATCCTATCTATATACCTGTGCATTTTTTGAACAGAGACGAACAGGGGGGGGACACGCAATCTCCACCACCAGCACCTGCGGCAGCTGGCTCTGGGACTGGGGTTTTGCCAAGCACGTCCACACCATCGTCACAACCGCAACACCAAGATCCAACGACAAACGCATCATCCTCAACTCCTAACCCTCACCCTAATATCGCAGTAGTACCTCCACGTCGTCCACCATTACCGCCTCCACCTCCACCTCCAGCACCCCACACCCACACGCACACCACGCTCGGCGACCAGACACCCGCAACAAACGACCTCGAGAACCAGTCGATCGTTATCACCGTCAACTACGTCTTCTCCGACACAAATAACCCGCAGAACCCAAACCGGTCGGGCTCACTTGTATTGACCCTTCCCAACAACACCTCTAACAGAGAACCACGCGCAATTCAGGAGTTCATTCGTCTTGCGACCCAAATGGCATATTCGAGCATTATTAACGACCTTGAAAAGGAGCGAGGTATCTCGTTATCGCAGTTCAACTCATATCCAACTGTGTATGCCGATGAAATCGACCCCAGCGCAACTAGTTGTGCTATCTGCTTTGAGGAGTTCACAAGTATCACCAAGAAACGAGAGAGAAGCGACGATGTAGACGAGCAAGCGTCGAAAAAGCGGAAATTGGAGACTAAGGGCGAAGATAACGAGCCTGTTGGGGTTGCCAGCACCACCAGCACTCGCACAAGCACAAGCGCGAGTGAACCAACGAACAACAACACCGCAAGCGGAGCACTCCTCTCTGAGTACACAGGAGAGTTTGACCACCGTCCTGTAAAAATGCCATGCGGACACATTTTCGGGAAAGGATGCCTTTTTGAATGGCTCAAGAACAAGACGTCGTGCCCACTCTGCCGTAACTCTGTAGCAGAGACGCCAGAACGTAGTTCGCGCATCAACATCCCTGCGGAAAGCATACGTCTTGTACCTGACCAGGTTCCCACTGGTGGTGATGCTGGCAGCGCCCCAGCTGACACAGGTGAGCTGGCGACGTCCAATGCCACCAACGGACCTCGGTTTACCCACCTTCCCAATGCAGAAACACAGAACTCTGCCCTCAGCTACATTTTGGCATACTTGAGACGCAGGAGCGGTGCTGGAGGGGTTGTTCCTGGAGAAACAGGCGTGATTCCACCCATCTTGGGAGGGTTCACCAGAGGTAGCACACAAACACCACCAACATCACTTAGACTGGGAACTTTTGGCGGTGCTGATGCTGGAGCGTCACCGTTTGCAACAGGAGTGTCGAGCACTCGAGGCGCCGATGGAGTGACCACCACAAGCACAGATAACCGCCGGGAACAGAATGCATCTGCGGAAGCAGCCAATGAGATCTTGGAATTTATGAACTTGCGAAGCTTGGTTGATAACAGAGATGATGTGGACGAAGAGAACGGAAACGAGAACAGTAATGGAAACGAGAACGGTGATAGGAGTGCATTATAGAATATGTATATATGTATAGAGAACGAGCTTTATATTGAGATGGTAGGGTGGAGAGACGTAGTTAAGGTAGCACATGCAGACATTGAAAGAGGTTGCCCAAAGCTCGAGATTGGGATATATAGAGTAATAGAATACAGATAGAACGACAAGGAATGTAGATATGTATAATTAATGATTGGTATAAAGTTATGTGTGCAGACTCTAAATGCAATGCATCTCTGAAAGAGTTGTATATACCAATAGCGTATGCTAGAAGATTACACTCACAGTTCATTTAAAAAACTTAGCATACTTCTTCTTTTCGTCTGCTTTCTGCTGTTCCACCAATCCCTCACATCTCTTCAATTCTCTATCAATTGCAGCATCGCCTTCAACCAACTTTTCAGCTTCTTGTAACGACGTCAAAGCATCCTTATACTTTTTCAACTCAATAAGGGCCGAACCCATTCTAAAGTACGCCTTCGCTCTTTCCTGAGTGTTGATATTTGAAAGATCAAGCAAGTACGACGAGTAGTCCACTGCTTTGGTGTAGTTTTTCAACTGAAGACATACTAAAGACATGTTGAGGTAAAGTTTCTTCTTCAATTCGGAATATTTGGTGAACCATTCTGGTTCTTGTTCTTCGTCAGGGATGTACTCCATTACGTAACGAAGGCATTTTCTATACTTGAAGAAGGCTTGTTGCTTTTCTCCAGCCTTGAAGAGTAGTGTGCCACTTTCTTTGATCTTTTCCAGGGCCTTGTAGACGGATTCCGACGACTCTTTGTCAATATGTAAGTCATCATCAGGGTACTCTTCGAAGATATCGCCTCCACGGGTATCGTAGCTTGCGTTGTATACGGGAGAACCCAATTTTTCAGTCCACACACCGCATTCTGTAATGACTACATTCACCTTAGGAACGTTCTCTTTCGAAGTACTGACTCTCTCGATTTCACGTACAATTGACTTACCGTGAGTAACAACTCCAAACACAGTGTGCTTGCCTGTGAGATGTGGTTGAGGGTAGGTGGTGATGAAGAACTGAGATCCGTTATTATTGCGGGTTCCATCATTAGCCATACAAAGCTTGAAAGGATCAAGGGCTTCTGTTAAGTTTTCGTCTTCAAATGGTTGGCCACTGTTGACTGTGGATATGGAACCAGTACCGATCTTCTGCAAGTCTATGTTGTCGACTTTACCATACTTGACATCTCCACCTTGAATGACAAAGTTCTTGAGGACTCGATGGAATATGGTGCCTTGAAGGTGTGATTGGATCAAGGAAAGGAAGTTCTGGGTGGCGAGGGGTGCTAGGTCGTCGTAGAGCTGTAGGACAATACGACCTACGCGCGTGTTGTCGATCAGTATATCGAGATAAGCGTGAGGTCTAGACATGATAATTTTTTCAATCTTCATCACTTCACATCACGAAGTGATGCAGACATCTTTACAGAAGGCTTTAGAGATGATTATTGGAAAGACTACGAATGTGCAGATGACAGTGAAAGATTTCAACATGAAGAAGTAAAATAAAGACAACTTGGAGTTTGTAAACCTATCACAGCTCAAGTTAAGTAATGAATTATTCATTGAAAAGTCATCGTGCCCCCTAATCCACTGTTCATTCATATTGTAACTGATCTCGTATTCCTCAATCTTACTTCCCACTCAATCAATAGAACCAACTAAAATAAACCTCGATCACCGCTCCTTAATGTCTTCTTAATCAATCTTCAGTAATTCTTCACTTCTCTCGAATCAAATTAAATTTCAATATCGAAGATCATGCTTGCACAACGCACAGGACCAACTATCCAGTCCATGCAGCCAATAATAGGGAAAGCGGTGTCTGCAAATCCTACAATTAGGTCACACCGTCGCTATGTTAGTTCCTATTCGTCTCAACTCTACAAATCAGTTGAATACGTCAACTCCATACTCGAAAAGCACGACCGTTCGTCATACTTGTTGGCACAGTACATACCTGAGCCAGCACGGAATGCGTTTCTAGCTATCCGAGCCTTCAACTTTGAGATCAACAAGATCAGTAATGGTGGAAACAATACCTATTCGGTTGCACGTCGTGCTTCGTCACTGCTTCAGGGTCAAATGGGTGTGAGCACCACAGACGTCAAATTCAAGTTCTGGCTGGATCTGTTGGCCCATATCTTTAGTAATCCATATGGCGAGGACGATGCTGCTGTAGGCGAACCAATTGCGTTTTTGCTTCGTGATGCTATCCGCAACGACTTAAACTTGGACATTACGTACTTCCATCAATTTCTCCAGACCAGACGGCACTTTTTGAACACACTTCCTGGATTCAGCAATGTGGATGCGATCTGCTCGTATGGTGAAGGTACGTACTCGCAGTTGAACTACTTGACGCAAGCAGTGTTGTTGTCGCCCTCGATTTCGCCATCTGCGATTCTGTTACTTGAACTGAGCACCAAGTTGCAGGGCCAGATCAGTGACATTGCAGCGCACATTGGCCAGGCTACAGCTGTGGGAGCAATGATCTTGGGTTTGAAATACTATGCCACACTGAGAAACCAAGTGACGCTTCCTACTGATGTGATGACTAAGTATGATTTGTCGCAAGAAGACGTGTTGAGAGCATTCCAGGGCCATGCTAAGGATGAGAAGCTTGATGAGATCAAGGAGAAGTTGAAACTGGTGGTTTTTGATACAGCGATTATTGCAAATGATCATCTTCTCACTGCCAGGAGCAAATTGAACAGTGCAAAGGAAGAGATTAAAGAGGTTGTGGGGAGTACTAAGGATGATTTGGTTGTGAAGAATTCACGTAAGTGGCGTGGGAACATTCCGGACGTGATTTTCACACCATTCATGGTGGCGATTCCAACGGGATTGTACTTGGACAAGTTGGAGAGAGGAGGTTTTGATGTGATGGGAGGGAAGATGGAGGAGAAGGAGTGGAGATTAGGATGGAGATCGTTCAGGGGATATTATGGGAGAAAGTTTTAGCGAGCCACGAACGAGCGAAGCGAGTGAGCAAGTGAAATCTAAAGACCAAGCTACGTGAACATCCGAATGAGTACGAAAACTCCAAATGAGATAGTTTTGTAGATAGTGTGGAGTGTACATAGTTTCAATTGAGATGTAAGTAGTGTTGATGTAGAGACAATCACTTCAAGTTTATGCAGTGAAAAGGATCGATCGAACTGTATGAACATGGGAATTCTACTCATTGAGATATTCTTGGACCCACTGATATATAAGGTCTATATACACCATACGCACACTTTCAAAGTATTCACAGTACTCTCCACTGTTGTGACAGAAGATAATACATCATCATGTGCAGCGTATTATTTCAATCCTCAGTACATTCGTAAAATAGCGACCCCAACATTAGCGAAGGCACGGTTGTACAACTTCGGTGGTATACCAACCTCAGGCTTATCCACGTACATTTCATAATATCTCATCAGCCACCTCACGGTTCGCTTGTGAATTCTCCCCTTCTTGTACCTTTGACCCCTCTGTACTTGGCTGCAAAATACTTCTAAGCCTCACGAAAGTCATCAGCCCTTTCTTCTCTTTGCATTACACCTCGTTCGTATAGTCATCATCACCTACTTCTTCCTGCCTTCACTTGTCTTGCTACATTCTCCTAGACCAATTCTCTTCCCAGCTGCATTCTCCTCGCTAAATCCTTCTCCTGTTTCATAAATACGTCAAATCTGTCAACTCTACAGAAATAGGCAGTCGCTTAGCCATACCTCTTCTATGTCTAGTATTCCTTCAATATTGCACACATATACTCTTACGTCTACGATCTTATCTCAATCCTCCACTTCTCTCCTGTTTCTTTGATTCCTCCCAACAAGATCAACCGTTATCCATCCGTACCATACCAGATCATGTGCTGTTCATACGTACTACAAAATACGGTGTACCGAATTCTATCATGGAATGCACCTGAAAAGTCAGGCTGATTGTTCTCTCACAACTCTCACTCACTCGATCCACCCACTCGTTGCTCGTTCGACGCACGCTGCCCCCCTCCACCTCAATTGCATCGCTCGCTCGTCGTTCGTGGGAAGTCGTGTCCACAAATCAACAAAAAACACGAATCAAAAAACCAAACCCATCATGCTTCTGTTTTCCCAGACCCCCACGCCGCGGCCCCAAGCGCCCGGCAGGTCGTCTGCGGAGCCTGCTTTGCAGTCCCACAGTGTTTCTCTTGATCCAATCACCCTTTTGATCAACGAGTGTATGATATTATCTTCTTCCATGCGTAAACAGACAAGGTGGTCTCAAGGAGGGGTTGCTGCTATTCTTGGTGCTGGTGATATATTCAGTACTGGTGGTGCGTCTGTTGGTGGTTCTGGTGGTGAAGACGATTCATTTGCTACGTCCATCACTATTTCCAATGGTAGCAGCCATGGGTCTGGTGGTACGCGTCTGAACGTCAACCCTTTGTTTTCGTCGTTTCTTCAATTGAGATCCATACTCACTGAGGGCAAGAACCTCCGGGAGATCGACAGCTTGACGTTATTGCAACCGTTCCTCTTGACCATCAAACTGCCCCTGACCCTGGGCCATGTCACTTCCTTGGCCCTCAATCTGGTCCAGAAAATGTTGACCTACGAAATCATTCATGCTGCATCGCCCAACTTACAGAGCACCTTAGTGCAGATCGTTACTTCCCTAACACACTGCCGTTTCGATACGGGCGATCAGAACTCGGACGACGCCGTCTTGCTCAAAGTCGTGCGTTTGATCGAATACGTGGTGCAGTCACCTTTGGCAGAGTTGTTGCCCGACGAGGTTATCACAGAGGTGGTCCAGACGTGTTTGAACCTCGCCTGCAACAAGAAACGTAGCGAAGTGTTGCGTAAGTCTGCCGAAATCGCAATGGTGGCTATTACCGTCCGAATCTTTGCTCGCTTGCGTCACATCGAACCAGTATCCAACACCGACGAGTTGCACTTCCTGGAATCCCAGTTACCAGAAGACACTATTGGCGGGACAGCAGATAGTGATGTCACTTTAGACGAAGAATCCGACACGTACAGCTCGTTGGAAGAGCCGTTTGGCATTGTTTGCATCCACGAGTTCTTGGGCATCTTGATTCTGATGATCTCGCCAGCCAACCAGTTCCAACACATGGAGAGCACTCGTGTGTTTGCATTGGGTCTAATCGACACTGCCATCGAGGTGCTGGGGCTGGAGATCCCCAAGCACGCGTCCTTGTTTGCGCTCTTGAGCGACCTGGTGTCCAAACATGTGTTGCAGATATTGACCACCACCGAGTCGCAGGCCTTGTTGCAGGCCTCTCTCAAGGTATTCTCGACCTTGAGCATCGTGTTGGGACCATTTTTGAAGTCGCAGATTGAGCTTTCGCTCAACTTGATTAGTCTGCTGATTCTCCCACCAACATCTACCAAACCAACAGACACCTTGAAGAACAGCACCACCAACATATCCAACAGGCTGCCTGCACTGAAGGAGATGTTGATCGAACTGTTATCGCTCTTGTGGACGCGGTCTCCTACATTCTTCACAAACCTCTTTATAGACTACGATTGTGACTTTGACAAGAGCGACTTGGCTCACAAGATGTTGGAGTTCTTGTGCAAATTGTCATTACCGGAAGCCGCTCTCTCCACTACCGAAACGGTACCGCCTATTTGTTTGGAGAGCATCTTGACATTTATCAGTGGCATCAACGAGCGTATCAAGAGCTTGAGCCATTTGGGCGAAGGTACTACCCTGAACGAGGAAGAAGGCGTTGACCAAATGACCATCAACAAGAAGAAAAAGACCTCCTTCATTGCATGCTCGGAGCTCTTGAATGACAAGCCAAAGGAAGGAATTAAAGCTTTGGTTGAGAATGGATTCATAAAGGACGAGAATGACGTTGAAGAGTTGGCTGAATTCTTCTTCAACAAGTCGGGACGTTTGAACAAGAAGGTTTTGGGAGAGTTGTTGGCCAAACCATCTAACGTGGAGCTCTTGAAACGTTTTATCGGGTTGTTTGACTTGAGCGATATGCGTGTTGACGAAGCATTGCGTATCTTACTCAAGACCTTCAGATTACCTGGAGAATCACAGCAGATCGAACGTGTTGTGGAGACGTTCGCGGAGCGTTACGTGTCGTGCCAGAGCACACCTGCTGAGGGCGAAGACCCTGAGTCTGTAGTGAGACCCGACCGTGACTCGGTGTTCATTTTATCATACTCTGTGATCATGTTGAACACAGACTTGCACAACCCGCAGGTGAAGAAACAGATGCTCTTGGACGATTATAAGAAGAACTTGCGCGGAGTTTACAATGGTCGCGACTACCCCGAATGGTACTTGGCCAAGATCTACGCATCTATTAGAGACCGTGAAATCATCATGCCCGAAGAGCACCACGGAACCGACAAGTGGTTTGACGACGCATGGAACAACTTGATCTCGCTGCAGCAGCCCAATGCTTTGACTCTGCCACGTAAGGAGTACTCGTTGGTTGCCCTTTGTCAGTTTGACCGCGTCTTGTTCGAGACAGTTGTAGATAAGATTATCGAAACTTTGATTGCCGTGTTCAAGGAAGCGTCGGATGACCATATCATCACACGTTTGATGTCATCGATTGACAAGTGCGCCAACGTGTGTATCTACTACAACTTGTCGAGTTCAATCGACAAGCTCGTGCGGTCATTGGCGGACTTGACACTGTTGACGTCGAACGCCAAGCGCACGTCTAACAACTCGGACGATAACTTGCGCGACGAGATCCCTATCACACAGATCAAGGTGGAGAAGAAGGAAGAGGTGATCACTGTGTCGGAAACAGCGGTGTGGTTTGGCCGCGACTTCAAGGCACAGTTGTCGACCGTTGTACTTTTCCGCCTCATCAAGAAGAACGACTGCAAGGTCTCGAGCGGGTGGGACAAGGTGATCCGGATCATCTTGACACTCTTTGAAAACTGCTTAGTACCACCGAACTTCTTCCACGACTTCCAGAAGAAGATCAAGATGCAACCTATTCCCAAAGTTAAGCCACGGTACATCATTAATAGAGTCAAACCAACCAACAATAGCGGGCTTTTACTGACCTTCTCGTCCTTCTTGAAGGGGTACTCCGACGAGCCTCCTGAGCCTACTGATCAGGAGATTGAGTCAACGTTGTCGACCATCGACTGCGTTAAGTCGGTAAACATACCCGGAATTTTTGAGGTTATCTCCAAGGGCCCATCGCTGGACTTAAAGATGTTTATCGAGTTGTTGTTGAAGTCATTGCCTACCAAGTTGGACAATGAGAACAAGAGGTTCTACGAGACCGAGGTTTTGTTTTTGCTCGAGGTTATTGTATGTTTTTGCTTGTTGTTGAACGACACTGAGTTGATTGGCAAGGTCCTTGAGTCGTTGCAGGGTGTTTCTGAGGTGTCTAAGAAATCACAGTTGAGATTGACCAGTTACAAGTTGTTACTTCTCAGACACTCGACATCCATAGACACGTTGGATAACGTGATCAAGCTGATAGTTGAGGTTGACCGTGACTTGGTGGCCAAGCACGGCCACCAAATTTTGCTGCCATTGTTATCATTGGTAGACGACGATTCATGGTGCTGCAAGAAGTTATTGGTTGACGAGCTGTACTGGAAGTGCTTGAGGCTGTTTGGTCTGGTTCAAGAGTATGCTTTCGATTTGCTTGAGTTTGCAGAGGCCTTTGTGAAGAACCCATCGGATATCACACCGGAGAACTACATGCCATTTTTGGGCTTGCTCGACGAAATTTCTTCGTTAGGAGCCATCTGCGCCCCATACGAGCAGTCCAAGGCAGGATCTGAAACTACTGCTGAGGAAGAAGCTTTATGTACTGAGTTGCTCAAGTACTCGAAGAGATCGATTCTGTTGACCTCGGAGCTTTCTTCAGTGGCAAGACAACCTGAGTTCAAAGGCAAGGAATTGTCTTACTCGTTAATCCAGGCGTTGGCACACCAGTGTTTTAACCCATGTCGTGAAATCCGTGCGTATGCTCTTGCTGCTCTCCAACTGTTGATTCTCTCAGCCGAGACGGACCAGGAGTTGACTCCATACGGTATTTTTGAGTACGGGCTTTTCCCGTTACTCGCGGAGTTGTCGAAGGCGGAGGTTTTTCAAACAGACGTGGGTGGATTCACGCGAACTCAACTGGAGGCGTTTTCGTTGCTCAGCAAGGTCTTCTTGAAGTACCTGACGGATTTCACACAAGAGGAGTTTGAGAAGGCATGGTTGGGGATCCTCGACAATGTGAGTGTCATCAACGAGAACAGCGAGGACAAGACGTTTAGGGAGTTTGTTGTTGAGGTTGTGAAAAACATGATCTTGGTTGTGCATGCCAACGGAACGTTGAGCGAGTCAAAGCCTGTGTGGGGCAGGACATGGGAGAAGGTTGCGTTGATTTCACCTGGGTTGAAGAAGGAGATTTTTGCATCGGAAGCCCCAGTAGAAGAGAAGTTAGAAACAAAGGCTGAAGAAACAAAGGTTGATGAGAAGACGCAAGTGCCTGAAGTACAGGAAGAGCAGGTAGAGACTAAACCTACAGCAGAAACAGCAGAAGCAACTGCTGTGGAAGAAACCACTGTGGAAGAAACCACTGCAGAAGCTAAGGACTAGGAGGCAATATGAGAGTGTAGAGACTGCAAGGCAACTGAGATATGAGAATGTATAGTTATAGACTTTAAGATGAAGAATGGCTGCAAAAAGGTAAACGACATGCGACATTTTGGGGAAGATCCGAAGAAGACATGAAAAATTTATGTAGAAGAAGATCATTGGGAATCAGGATGGTTAACACAGCATCATACACGTCTAGAGCTGAGGTTCACGCGTCGCCAGTGGCACAGCGTCTTTTCCGTCTTATGGACACCAAAAAGACGAACTTGTGTGCTTCTGTTGATGTCACCAGTACAGCTGAATTTTTGGGGTTGATCGATAAGTTGGGACCATACATCTGCTTGGTCAAGACACATATTGACATCATCGATGATTTCAGTTTCGAGGGCACTATCAAGCCCTTGCTTGCGTTGTCTAAGAAGCACAACTTTATGATTTTTGAGGACCGCAAGTTCGCTGACATTGGTAACACAGTCAAGTCCCAATACTCTGGGGGAGTTTACAAGATTGCGCAGTGGTCGGATATTACGAATGCACACGGAATTACTGGTGCTGGTATCGTACAAGGGTTGAAGGCTGCTGCTAAAGAGATCACCGATGAGCCTAGAGGATTGTTAATGTTGGCAGAGTTGTCCTCCAAGGGATCTTTGGCTTACGGTGAATACACTGAAAAGACCATCGACATTGCCAGAACAGATAAGGAGTTTGTCATTGGGTTCATTGCTCAAAGAGATATGGGAGGTGCAGACGAAGGATTCGACTGGATCGTCATGACCCCTGGTGTTGGTTTGGATGACAAAGGAGATGCTTTGGGACAACAGTACAGAAGCGTCGATGAGGTTGTTTCCACAGGAACAGACATTATCATTGTTGGAAGAGGCTTGTTTGGTAAGGGAAGAGACCCAGATGTGGAAGGGAAGAGATATAGAGATGCTGGATGGGCAGCCTACACCAAGAGAATTTCCAATTAGGTAAACAGATGATATAAAAAATTAGAGATTACTTTTGTAGTCGGCTATAGTTCTAAGCTCAACGAGGAACTGAGCTTTATGGATAATACTTTATGATAGTCACAATAATTTGCAGCCAGCTTAATTCGCGACCAGTTCAACTTCCTGAAAGCGATTGACTGTGGCTACCTAAACAGCAATATATCACACTACTCTTCCTGCAAAGGACGTTCTACACCTTTTGGATGATTTTATACTTCACTATTTCTAATCAGCTCAGCATTCAAATTCTTCTTCTATATACATGAATAATTTACTCTATTTACCACCAAAACTTTCTGTGTACAAGTACACTTCTTCCACCTCCGAATCGTCGAATGCCAAGGCTTGCATGTTAGTAACAGCTCTGCTCATCTGTAGCTTCATCGAATCATGGCCTGAACTCACAATTAAATTTCTCCTTCCTGGGGTGAACGCTAACTTCTTCAATTACACCGTGAAATCAGGCTAGAAGTTGTCGATCTCAAATTATCATCGTAATTTGCAGTCTCAAGAGTACAAATCTTTCCAAGAAATATTTGAGTCAAAGTATCGGAAAATGAGTCCAACAAAGCAAACAGAACGAAGTGAGGCCGACGAGGAGGACGTTGCGGCCCTTGAGTGCATAGGATATCCAATTTGGGGTAGTGGCGAAGTAGGGCAGTTGTGGTAGGTTCATTAGTGTTTCTGCCGTATTTTTGGTGAAGTATTATGGTCAATTTGAGTTTGTTGAATTATATACCGTACACGCAGATGCATACTGTAGCATATTATTTCTCTATATTTTCATTAGCTCTCAAATAATTCAGAATCATCAGCAAGCTTTGTTCTCATGATCTCGAACACAAGTAACCCTACCGATGTAGCTGGAACTGTAGTTAATGCTGCTCTCACAAAGCCTTTGTATGCCAACTGGAACCATGTCAGTTTGGCTTTCAATTTCATCTTCACCACCTGGTGATATGTATCTATGTATGAGTTGTAGTAAAGTTTGATGAAAGGCTTGTTGATCTTGTTTGCAGAGTTGTAGATATCCAAGGTTTCTAGTCTCGACAAGTGGAGCTTTTGGACTTTGGTGAGTGGGTATTGGACAATAAATAACGATAATGCTGCTGAGGCACCTGCGAGTAAGATGAAGGAGGATTTCAAGATTTTGGTCAGTCTTTGCTGTTCTATTTTAGCCAACCTTTGGTCGATATCTGTTTTAAAGCCGAAGAATCCTTTAATGCTCGAAGAAATCTTTCTGAACAGAATTAACATTGAATTTGTTAGGTTATATCCATTAGTTTTCACTGACTCGAAGGTGCTGAAGTAGAATGCAAAGCCGAAACTTTCCTTGATCAAGGAGAAGCCGTATCCAGCAAAGATTCCTATCAAGCCGATTTCTTTAAGTTTGGCTGCACCGTAGAACCACAAATTCTGGTGATTTCCGTTTAAGATTTCGGCTATTGACAGTCTAGTGTAGATTGCATCCACAGGAGAAGCAGCTAGCAGCTGTGCTGCTCCTGCAATAAAACCTGCTTTCCAGGTATCTGCCCAGGAAGGAGGTTGTGGGTATTGGTCTGATACAGTCAAGTATGTACCGTACAAGATAAGACCTGTGACCGAGTTGGCCACAAATGGAGGTAACACCTTTTCTGGGATGAACTTCCAGCCCTCTTTACGAATGACGCTCACAAGCATGCCAATCGACGAATGTGTATGGAATCGGTATGGCTTTGCCAGGATATTCAGATACTTATCGGCCAATTCGCGCACGTAGGCCAAATAATCGAACCGTGCGGGCCTGAACAACTTGACCGGGGTCCTCATGTAAACAGCCTGGAGTTGATATATGATAGCACGAATCCCTGCAGTCAGTAACGACACTTGCTTGTTGGTATGTGAATTATTATGCAGTGTTGAATGATCTCCAGTATCGGATGGCGATAGCTGGGATACTTGTGACTCCTGTCGGCTTGTCATGATGAATGAATAAATAGGGCTCGTGGATTAAATGCTGTAGCGTATGCGTATCATGTGTAGTTGATGGAGCTATGAGAAGGATCAGTGTCTTAGCTATTGCCACTAAAGTTAGACTTATCTGAATAATTTTGACGTTGGATCACGTGGGCGACATATTTTGATTGACAGAGACGAGATGAGTGGGAGAGTGGGAAGACGAAGGGCCATTAAAAGGATGGTTGTTGGTAGACATGTGTAGTTTAGTCGTAGTAAATGGATAAGGAGTAACGGTCATATTTTGGAATTTCAACTTTATTGGCATATTTGTGAGTTTTCAGAGTATTTTACCAAACTTTTAAGAATTCTTTTGGAAAAACATCACCTCAAAAGTAGAAGCACAGAGTGTAAAGATGTACTAATGTTAAGAAGCATATTCAGGTCTAATTGTAACCTTCTCGGAGAAGTCAACAGGGACTCTCACCACACTAAGAAAAACGTACAACTTTCATCTACCATTATCAATCGGCACGGAAGATGTCATTGAACCGAAATCTGATTTGCCACCCCAGCCGCTTCTCTCGCTAAGAAGAAGTGAAATCACGCGGAGTCTGCACTCAAACATGCAACTCCACTCCCGAAATCTAGTCAATACGGCCAATACCTAGCACCCTGACGTTTCCATGCGTTCACAAAAATTCATCGCTGCGCCCTACGCCGTGCCCATCGCCTTCATCATACGATAGCTCCTAGCAATCTCCGAGGTAAGGTGGGGTAATAACGGCCAAATTTCATTCACTCGGTCCGAGCTCCAACCTCATTTTGCCCTCCATCCCAACTATAACTACGGGTTCATATCTTGAGTTCTACCAGACGTAAGACAATTACTCCACTACACGTTATCCACACCAATTATGGGATATTCTGAAACTATTAAGGTGATCAACAACAGGTTGACAGACAGCGTTCTTGCTGTAGCTTCTTCTTTCACCATAGTCAACAAGATCAATGCTGGTGCAAGAATGACCTTGTTCAACTACAACGGGGATATCTTGGTATGGTCGGCTTTGCCTTATTGTGAAGAAGTTGGAAAGAGTTTGGAATTGTTGGCTGGCCTGAAAAATTACAAGGTTAAGTACCTAGTTATTCCAAACAGACAGCACTACCTTGCTGTGAAGTCGTTCAAGGCGCAGTTCCCAGACGCCAGTGTGATTGCCAGTGACAACATCAAGATTTCGGGTGTTGAAATTGACCATGTGCTCACTTCAAAAGATGGCAACAAGTTGCTTGACAAGAAAGCCTTGAGTGAGATTGGTATCAAGGATGACTTTATTCTCAATAACTTTGAATTTGTATACTTGCCAGACCACGCTCTTCATGAGACCGTAATGTTCAATCGCGATTCGAAGATCTTGTGTGTTGCTGACTTGGTGTTCAACTTGGGAATTCCAGGCACAACCACAGGTGAAGTTACATTGGAACAATGCTCGCCAGAATTGGGTTACCCAAAAGGTTTTAACCCACACGGAGGATACTCGTTCCCAACTAGGTACTTCCAACCACACAGTAAGATTTACAACTGGTGGGCCAACAGAAAGGTGAATCTTGAAAAGAGTAAGGAAGCATTGCAGACTATCTACAACTGGAACTTTGACACTATTGTCATGTCTCATGGTAATATTCTTAAGAAGGATGCTAAGGCGGACTTCAAGCACATCTATTACACTGTTGAGGATCAGAAGTAATATTTATATGGAATATTTTAAAATAAAAGGTGAATTATTGGTGAAGAATTCTCGTAGAGTATGGTTTCTTTACGATGTAGAAATGAAGTGTTCAGAATCGTGAAGTACTCGATATAAATATGATATATCTTTTATGTCTAAGTAACTAACTATACTCACCATCAGTTTACGCACTCTCCCTATACAAAATAATCTCACTTTGCTTGAAATATCTCCTTGCATCCTCATCAATTAGAACCAAAGATAAGTACGTTCTCGTTGAAAACTTCTTGTTAATATCTCTGTATGTTGGAATCAAATCGAATCCTCCCAAAAACAATCTGATAGGAATCGTTTCTCCCTTGACGGGTGCCCCATCCATGATCTCAAATCTAACCACAGTCTCGCTGTCGGTGATTTGGTTAGGTGGAGAGCCTACTGTTTCTCTTCTGATAAGCGAAAGTTCCATATGTTTTATCTTGAGACGTACAAGAAGGAAATAGATTCTTCCTACTATCACGTCTTTCAACAGGAACCGCAGTTTCAGGTATTCAAATTCGATGTGAAGACAGTCTTCAATTCCAATGTCCATTTTGACGGTAGTAAGTGGTTCTTTTTTGGCAGGACTCGAGACAGTGGATGTACTATGTGCTGACGAAGTTCCGGCAGCAGCAACAGACGTGCTAACATTGACACTGGCACCGCCGTTTGTTGCTCCTACTGGCGATCCAACCTGCGATTGTGGAGCCACTATGTATTGATACACCCAAAGCTCCTTTTCCCTGGTGATCTCACTTGTTTGGTTCTTCTTGAGCATAATCACCTTGACATAGTATCTCAAACGTGCATTCTTACCACGATAGCTCTCGTATTGTTTCTCGACATTCTTAAACTCAAATGGATACGTTTCTGCATGCGTCAATGTTGCAGGCGATGCCAACTCGGTGGCCAATGATAAGAATTCAGACACGATCAATCCGTCCACGTTGGTTTCAATCAGCCCCAACAATTGCACCTTAAGTCCCAGATGCTCCACCTTACGCCCTTCCTTGGTCCGTACAGTCACAGCCCCCTTGACACTCTCTCCATCCTTGTATATTGGTAACTTCTCTACCCGGCCCTGGGGCGACTTGACCTCCACATGCTTGCGCTTCTCCTCATTCTCAAGCCGGATTTCAATATCAATCGGCGCCTGGAAGAAAAATGACATATTTCACCCTCCTATCCGTGCTAATCCTGGTGTTCTCAACGTATCAACTGTCTTCCTTAACAAAAAGCGACTGCTTTGACCTCAAGCTCCAAATTCCTGGCCTTATTTTTTTCTGCAGGATCCTGAACTTATAATTTTTGACTTTACAAGCAGAAGACCCCCTCCATAAAGACCAACCTCAGGACAGTGTTATCGGAAGGAAGGGAGATTGTTAACGAGATCAGATACAAGACTGTGTTTGTTTATTCTATAATTTGATAAGATCGTTCTTCATATTCGTCTAAAAGATCAAAGAAGAGGGAGTGAAAGAAAAGATGCTGCAGTACGATGAAATAGCCCCAGACGTGGTATCTCCCCATGACCACAAATCCAATAGTGATCAACCGTTGAAGCACTTGGACACGGTAATTGCGCTATATGATTTCCCCGGCACTCAGCCCTCGCATCTTCCGCTTAATTTGGGTGATACTATCTATGTGTTACTGAAGCTGCCCACCGGATGGTGGGATGGAGTTGTTGTTAGCCATAATGAACTTCAACGTGGGTGGTTCCCACATAATTACGTGCGCTCTGTCAACTACGTTCAACCTTTGCTCATCAACCAACTCAAACTGAACAAGGAGATTGACTCCATCACCGCCGCGAACACCGCAGCCAATGTGTTGATCCCTCTGTTTGCCAACTTGCTCCAGAAAACATTGAACACGGACTCGGAAAAGAACTCGCCCGTCAACAACACACGTAAAAACTCCGTCGTCAGTTTTGCCAGCTCGGAAACCTCCATTCCACTGGACTCGAAATTGCCCCACCTTCTTGCTCGCCAACGCGACCCAAGCGAAGATTCCGTTACAACTGCGGGTGGAGGCCTAGGAGATACTACTGCCCATAACTCAGTTTCCGATCCCTCGGGCACAATCCACCTCACTGACCAAGAAGAAGCTGAAAAGTTGGTGGCAGAATACAAAGCAAAACACAACATGGTAGTCACATGGATCCCAAGATGCACCACTGGTGGTGATTACGTATTCTACTGCCAACAATTGGAGATCTACTGTGAGCTCATGCCGTTTGTAACGTACTCAGCTACTGATCTTCCACAGAACATCGCCATTGCAGCTAAAGCTGCCTTAGATGACCAATCGCCAGTCAGGGTGGACTCACAGGGAAGAGAACACTTTGAATCAATTGCCACTATCACGAACTTGGACGAAACTATCTTGTCCACAAAGGCAGAGGCTGCCGGGGTAGCAGCGGCTAGATCTAGCGCAGCAGCAAGTACCTCCGATCCTTCCCCTGTGGAATTGATTCTCCCTCCTGCCAGCTCCAGCAGCGCCAAAAGCAAGTCCATTGGAAGCACCGACATGCAACACCCAAGACTGAACTCTCTGTTTGACCCATTGAAAAGAGACTCTAATGCGTCTCTGGTGGGCACTCACAGCACAGGAGCACTGTCGTATCATCACTTTTCGCAGCCATTATTTGCCATGGACAACCTCTTTAGTAAGCACCCAACCGATCTCACCAAGTGGACGGAAATGAGAGACGAACTAGTCTACTTGGTCGACCTCCTGTTAAGAGCTTTAAAGGACCAGAATAAGCAGTTGTTTGGAACACACTTTTTCAGACTCAACAAGTTGATCTCGATTTTGTTTTCGGCAGCAAGGCTTTCCCAAGACGATTTCGTTGAAGGTAAGTATGAGAAATCGGTGAGACGAAAGTTAAAGAGAATTGCGGGCTCGTTTGCTCAGTTGTATATCAACGGAATCTTACACTTAAGCATCATGCACAATTCTATAGTATCTGATGATGCACAGATGTTCCAGTTCGATATCCTGCGGTTTAGTAAGTCTGGAAACACCAACATTCAAGGAAGTGTTGACAGTACTGCTCTGTCTTCAGATTCAACCATTAGGAACAATTCATTTGATATCGGAAGTGATGCCCAACGAGTCTTTGGATCTATTCTGGACTACCAAAAAATATTGGACAATGACTCCAACGATGGTAGCCATATGCAACAAATTGAATATGAAGTGGAGAAGATGAAGCATAACGTCAGATCACTCATCAAAATCTTTTTGAAGTTGACAGAGGGAAAACGAGTTCGCAAATCCGACTACGATTCCCTGGACGCGAGTGAAGATGACGAAGGAGAAGACAGACATGGTATTTTGCCACAGGTTTACCCCCGTTTTATTATTGATGAATTCAATGGAGGTAACTGGTGCAACCCATTTTTCAGTACCAAGAACCCTGTGCTTAATGTGAGTGGAGATGATTTGAAGAATAGATACCACTCCAAAATCATCATCGATCATCAAGCGTATGCGCTGGTATGCCACTACACTGAAGAGATGACAAAACTAAGCAAAGAAACGTTAGAGTACTTAGATCCTCTGGTGCAACACTTGTACTTCAACGAAAATTTACGTGGAGAGAGAAACACACAGATTTTAAGACTCGTTTATAAGTACTTGTACCACGCTAGTTCGATGGTAGACTTGATTGAGTCGTTTGACTTTACAGTTTTCTGTTTGATAAAAAGATATGGGAGCGAAGAGGAAGATCCTGAAAAGGTTAGGGATGAACTTAATTCTAGAGTGGTTGATCTGTCAACAGCGGCATCGTCCCTCACATTCGACTATCCTGTTGTACTCGAATTTTTCCAATACAAGCAACAGTTCCATGACTTGATCTTGAAAATCATCATGTCCACGCAAGCTCTCACCTTGGACGATCCAGACGTTTTTAAAGGATTGAAGGAAGATGAACCATTGTTTTATAACAGAGATGTGATGAAGATACCTGCTGAGAAAGCATCTCTCTTGCTCACCAAGGTATTGAGTGAACAACTCAATGAATTCAAAGGCAACCACATTTCGCTCAATCCTGATACGCTTTTATCCCGTCACATTACCGAAGGAATAGAGTTTTTCGATTTAGTATTGACAATCATCCAGCAGTTGATCGATGAACGTGAAACCATTTTGAACTATGCCACCCGTGTGATGCACGACGATTTCAATGTTCAGTTATTGTTGATTGAGCGTAATAACACCATATTGTCGGACAAGTCAGATGAAGGACACTATTATGGACAAGGGGGCAGTCACAGCAAGAAACTGAATGACGCTCCGTGGTATTTGGAAGGCGACGACGAGTTTGATTTGTTGCTCGACTTGAAAGGCAATATCAAGGGAGGAACCAAGGCTGCACTCATTGCACATTTGACACACCACGATTTGTTTGATTCAAGCTTCAATTCCGCTTTTTTGCTCACATTCTCGTCGATTTTATCTCTTGGTGAGTTCATAAGTTTACTCATTGGCAGATTCAACATTGATGCGCCTGATGGGTTGAGCTACGAAGAGTATAATAACTGGATATCCAAGAAGCAGAGTCCAATTAGGCTTAGAGTCATGAACATTATGAAGTTGTTGTTGGAGAAGCACTGGTCTGAGCTGTACTACAATGAGTCAATATTGAAACGGTGGCTCGCGTTTGCGCTGCTGAGTGTTGTTGAGCTGTACTCAGTTGGCAAGGCCGTTGCAAATGATTTGCGTAAGTTACTTAACGGCGAGACTGTGTACCATGAAAGGGTTCCAGTAATTCCAAGTGGAAAACCACCTGCCCCACTTGTCAAGAGTGCATCCTTAATTAAGAAGATGAAGTTGTTAGATATTGAATGCGTCGAGTTGGCAAGACAGTTAACACTCCGTGAGTTTAAATTGTACTCCAAGATCACGAAATTCGCTTGCTTGGCCAAGGTATGGAGTAAGAAAAGTGGATTGAATGAGTCTATTGAGAGCATCACCAATTTCATCAAGGCATCGAACCAATTGACCAACTTTGTTGCTTATATGATATTAAGAAAGCTGGATATCCGCAAGCGTGTTCAAGTGATCAGGTACTTTGTCCAAGTAGCAGAGAAGTGTCGCCAGTATAACAACTTTTCATCAATGACTGCAATTATTTCGGCGCTCTACTCGTCTCCTATTCACCGGTTGAAAAAGACGTGGAAGTACTTGCACTCGGACACGTTGAACCAGTTGCAGAACATGAACAAGTTGATGAATTCCAGTAGAAACTTCAACGAATATAGAGATGTGCTTAAGTTCATTGGGTCCGAGCCATGTGTTCCGTTTTTTGGTGTTTACTTGAGTGACTTGACATTTGTGTTCCATGGAAACCCTGACTTCTTGATGAACAGAATTCGTATGATTAATTTCGCCAAACGAGCAAAAACGTTTGAGGTTGTGAGTGGAATCGATCGTTTCAAGACGACTGGATACAATTTCAATGTTGTATCTGATATACAGAACTTTTTGGAGTCGTGGTTTGACAAGTGTCCGACGATTGAGGAACAGTATCAGTTGTCGTTGAACTTGGAGTCAAGAGAGGTGGTACAACCTAGTGCAGCAAATACCTCTGCAGCAGCAGCGGCGGCCGTTGCAGCAGCAGCAGCATCTCAGAAGTCTACATCCTCAGAACACCTGATGCCTAATCCTATTTCTTTGAAAAACCAAAAGGTTGCGTCCACATTGACCAGTTTCGCGTTTAAGTCGTGATACCTAAGAGAGGTTCTAAAAAAAACGCGATAGTTTAGGCATTTTGGTGCATTCGGATTGATAACCATTGAAACAAGCATAACTTTTGCCATCGTTACACACTCGGCTTCTCTTGAAGTTCAAAACCTATGGGTGCAGTGCAACTCTAGCCGAAGGCAATCCCCACGACACGTCTTTAAATAAAGTATATACATAACAAATAATTAGCCCAAGTGCTTTTGAGTTCACTATTTTGTATATTGTATTATGATCTTTGATAAAGGGGTGACATTCATCGTAAGCATCAAGATGTTTCAATAGGTTTCATCTTATTGAAGCAGTTTGAATCAAAAGTCTAATCCAAACACAAAGTCTAAACACAGTTTAACGTAACAACCCTGGCAGTCTATAAACGGGGCTAATGGGATCAGTTTGTGGAAGTGTAATTGGTTCGAAAGTCTAACTTTATCTAATCTGAGGGTCGAGGAGACAAAGTGGCTTGTTTCAGATGGTTTCGATACAATGGTCCACGAAGAGTACGTTCAAGTCGTTAAATTACATTATATATATTTAAGTTCAAAGGAGTGTGATAATAATTAGGGCCTTTGATGCAAGTTTCTAGGGAAGAGTTGGCGTATTTTGTAGGAGTTGTATGGAACACTCATTTCGATGTCATCCACGAACTGGAGTAGCTGCATTTCCAAGTTAGATTGTTCTTGTGTCAGCATATCGTGTAAGCAGTCAAGGATGTTCATCAAGTTGTGGTTGGTGTTTTTTAATTGAACGTGTAGTCTGTAGTCTGGTGGTGGAGGGGGTAATCTAGAAAGTGATTTGTCCGGCAGTCTTTCGAGGAATGTTGGTGATGTTGTTGTTGGTGGTAGTACTGATTGTTGCCGTATGCAATGTGCTTCTTCTGGTGCTTCTATGAATGTACCCATTGTCTTTGTTGATGGTAAGGTTATCTCAGGCACTGTGATTTCAGTGCTTTCTGTGCTCACCGAGTTGAGGGATTGGAATGTTTGTGCTGATAAAAGGGTCATATTTGACTTGGTACTGTTGAAGCGGTGCATGCTTTGATCTGACAAGTCGCTTTCTATGTCAGATTCTGATCGGTTGCTGGGTTCTGATTTTCCACTCGTTTGTCTGCGGTGAAGCATCCCGGGTGCTAGCAGAAACGTGTGACCGTTACCGTTGATTTGGATTTGCAGTGTAGGCACCTGATGTTGTGGTTTTTCCAGTCCAAATGTTCTTTCGTGTAGTTGCCTATCCAGTGTTGGGTATGGTGGTCTATCATGTAGTGGTTGAAATTGTTTTGGAGACCTTTCTGGTTGGTACTGCTTGGGGGATCTATCCACTGGGTACGGCGGTATTGGTTTCTCTTCTACTTTGTTGTGCTGGTTCTTTTCTTGTTCCAATTGGTGTTGCAGTTGAGTACGCAGATGTCTATGCAGATGACGACGCAGGCTTCTCTTCAGTGTCAGGGCCAGTGCCAGTGTCAGGCTTTTCAGGCTCTTTCGACGGTGTGACTTATGTTCGCTGTTCTTTCTCAGATGCGACGCTACCTGGCTAGTTTGTTGTGTAAGTGTCGAACCTTCCGTTCCATGAGCATTCAAAAACGCTTCGAAAGAAGTATCGCCATCGTCAAACGAAAAACCCTCGCCAGAGAGCATGTCTAGCTGGCTCATAATAAGAGCCCTCCGTTCCCGACTCCTCATCTCTATGCTGTGTCTATCAAGAAGATCTATAGGAAACCTTTTGTTAAGAGTTGGGGTTTATTTGCATTTGCCCTTCGCCCAATCTTCTATAAATATCCCTGGCCCAGTCTCCTTTACGTAAGGCGTGTTTCTTCCGCTTTTAGTCTCGTCAAAATTATTTGGGCGTATTAAATTTACAATAAGGAGTAACTGATATTTTTCGAGGTACAGGGGTTACGAACTGACACGTTCGAAAAGCTCGTGGTGCTAGGGTCTACTATGGTGAGTCTTGGTGTGAGTCCACCCCACAAGAGTGTAGTTTGATGGGTGGTTATTACGCACCATCTGCCATATGTGAACAAGTGTTCATGCGGTATTTTATCAGGCCATGTTATGATGCTGTCCGATTCGCGTCTTTTCGTCTTGCTCATGCTTCTTTGCATGTAATTATCACAAACGATGGCAGCACAAAGCTGCACCCTCCAAAACCTCCAGTCTCCAAGAATCTCGTTCAAGCACAGTGACGTGGGTTGGACGAAGACGACGGTTATTATCTTTTGGCCTTTGTGGTTCGCGTACTACAAAGACTAACCCCATGCCACGAATAGTGTGTGGGGACTCTGAAGTCAAACAATCTTTGGGATCGGAGCGCGAAAGGTCATCGTTTGTTGCTTTCAGTTCTCCTCTTGATTGATTTTGATGTGGTGTTGATGTGGTTATGAAGTGTCATTGGTGTGTCATTGGTGTGCCATTGATGTGCTGTTGATGTGCTATTGATGTGCTTTCGTATATTTGGAAATATGTAGACGAATGCAATCATACTTACTCTTACACGAGGAAGGACTGTTGGTGAAACCAACACTTAGGGTACCTATTAATCCAAATCAGCTCAAGTTCAATATAGTGTGTGTTCTTTGGAGATGCGGGTTGTCAGACCTTCTCTTTCCCCACTTTTTACGTTATCTTTCATCCGGTAGTATGCAGTCTGGATTTGCAACCAGTTATTGATGAGTTAGCAAGTCATGAGTGGGAGTGGATAGTGTTGTACTGTACTCTATTGAACAGTAGATAGCTATGCTGTAGATATAAGAGATACCAATGTTCAGTTATTAAGAACAAAATGTTCGACTATTTCCAAGATTTTAAACCGTTTCGTACTGTAGAAAGTTTCAAAAACGTCGAGCACTAAATCACTATTTTTCACTTTTCATGAGAATTACATCAATACTTGAAGATACTGTCTGCTTTCTATGCTCGACTATCTATCTATCTACCGCCACGTACATCCCACGCTGACTCATGACAACCAAAGGAGTGACCGGAGACTCCTACGTTACCCACACCTCATTACTACAGCGGTACTTCAAGATAAGCATACCGATCGTAGATAACCTTTCTTCTATCTGGTAAATGGAGAACCGATTCAAAGGTTAATCTCTGAAACGTTCTCTGAAACTTGCTCAGGGACGCATTCACTCACTCAAACATCCTTCCGACGCTCCTACACCTTACAGAATAACAGTGCAAAATGAACAGCAGAAACCTAAAACCAACCCCACAATTCAGTGGCAACTCCACCAGTAACTCAAGTAACAACATCTTTGACAACTCCAATACTCTGCTCTACCATCCCCACTCTATTTAAATGGTAGACCGTTCAATGGAAAAGGTGTGCACAACACATAAAACTGGTATTGTTATCTCTTGAAACACAAAAAAAAGACGTAAGCTTCCGTTGGAAGAGAATCAGTCACAGTCAATGACTCAGTATAAATAGTGAAAAAAGTACCACTTTCTTCAACTTTAGATTTGGAAAGTTTTAACAACCACTACTACACAATGACATCTGAAACTATCAAGAAGGTATGCGTATTCTGCGGATCGTCCGCAGGAACCAAGGCTGTGTTCACCGAGACCGCTGAGGAGTTGGGGAAGTTGATTGCGAAGGAAAACTGGGGTTTGGTATATGGTGGGGGTACCACCGGGTTGATGGGCTCAGTTGCTGAGGCTTGTGTGGGTGCTGGAGGTTACGTTCACGGTATTATCCCACGTGCATTGATCCAAAAGGAGAGAACAAGCGATGTGCCAGAGGTGACGAAATACGGCAAGACCACCTTGGTCGACGACATGCACACCAGAAAGCAGTTGATGTCACAGGAGTCCGATGCCTTCATTGCATTGCCTGGTGGTTATGGTACTTTGGAGGAGTTGATGGAGGTCACAACTTGGTTCCAGTTGAACATCCAGAAGAAGCCTATCATCATCTTGAACATCAATGGGTTCTACGATCACTTCTTGACCTTTATCAAGGAGTCCATCACCAACGGCTTTGTTTCTGAGAAGAACGGTAAGATCTTGTTGGTCGCCAACACTCCTGAAGAAGCATTCAAGCATTTGGAAAATTTCACTGTCCCTGACGGCATCTTGGACTTGACCTGGACTTGAGTTGAGAGGCTCGAAATGGTTCCAGCAGGATTGTGATGACCAGGGCGGAGAAGATCGGACAGGATTGGCTGATTATGTGGGGGCAGTTGAAAAATGTGAACTTCAGAATATATAACGAAGTTTGTAATGAAAATCGTGAAAACAAGAAAAAAATTTGATTGATTCAAATGGTGTAGTACTCTGTAGACTATAAACTGAAATCGGGAGACAACGCATGAGAGACTTTCAATCTGTTGGCTTCGTCCTCTCCACTGGAAAGTCTGAATCATCGGACTTTTTTTTGCTTCGAACCGGACTGCATACAGACCTGAAGGGTCCATCGGCCCAAGGGTTCTTCTTATCTATTCACACATGCCATTTATCTTGAACTCTTTACTTTAGCTTTCCTCCAATTAGAACTCTTCAGTCTACTTCGCTTCAACTTTTTCGACTTTCTACTCTTACACTCTCTGTCTCTAATAAATATAATGCTCAGTCTAATTTTATGTCAGTATACAATGAATGGTGTACCCAACAGAGGCTAATGCGCCTTGTGTTCATCATCATGGTGGTCTCCGATCTGGAACAATTCTTCAAATTCATCATCCGGAACCTCCACCTCGTAGAGTTGGCCTGTGCCAACATCGTACATCATACCCCAAACCTCAATCTCTCCCGATTTTAACGCAGCAGCAGCACTTGGATGTCTCTTCAAAGCCATCACAGAGCTTGCTACGTTCAACTCAGCCAACTTCTTTGCTTTTGCCTTTGGATCGTCGTTCAACTCGTTCAACTGCTTGATGTTGGCTGCTCTGATCTGTCTGACAGGGTTCAACCATAAGTCCAAGACACCACCGATTTTCTTCAGCAGCAACGAAGCCCAAACACCGCCACAGTCGGTGTGTCCACACACGATAACCTTCTTCACCTTGACGACATCGATTGCAAATTGTATGATTCCTTGCGACGACAAGTCGTTAGCGTTGACGATATTGGCTATGTTTCTGTGAACAAACACTTCGCCTGGTAAAGTCGCAAGGCATCCCTCACCAGCACGAGAGTCAGCACACCCAATCCATAACGTGTGGGGCGCTTGGCCCTTACCATTAAGCTCAAACACCTCGTTTGAATAGTTGCTCTTGATGGAGTCGACAAAGAACTTGTTGTTTTTGAAGTAGTCGGCCTTGGTCGACGACTTGCTCAACGTAAAGGGCAAGTTCGACGACGCCTTGGAGTCCTTGTTGTAGTTGGTGGTCATGGAAAATGTCTTGATATGCTTGAGGTATCGAGGATTGGGTGTTCTGGCGAGTATCCTACCTAATCTGTATTGAATCACTTTAATAGAGGTGGTCAACAACCTATATATATATTTTTCAAATTAGTTCAATTCTTGTTGAGCACTCGGCTGTTTCATATACGGAACCTTAGGAATCCTTGCGCAAACTTAGTATTTCGTTTGGACTTTATACTTTTGCTGATGGGGTGGGTATTTAACTTCAGACTATTCGTGAACTTTGATTGTTCTTCTTTGTTTGTATTTAGCTTCTCTACCGTGTTCTCCTAACCAAGGGTTGTTCCTTTGGCCTGATCCTTGGTCGTCACCTATCAAATTAAAAAAAAAAACGCCACCTTTCCTCCCATTCCCTGGTCTTCCTTGCAATGAGCCTGCAAGGATGGTGATGAATTTATTTCGGCCAACATTTGCAAACGGTTTGGCACTTTCGGTTTCCCATTTGGTTCTCGATTAGGACTTTGTGCGTCTAAATTTTTCTTTTGTGGGACCTGATTTTGCAGCTTGATTCTTATCTCATAGCGAACCTGTAAATTTTGCAAAAAGCAATGCCTTCTACACCCATGCTGCCATACTAGAATCACAGTGACAATGCTCATGGTGCTTATTACACCACGACGTTGTTGGATGCCTGTGATCGGGCTGCTGGGCTCCAGCTAGGATGTGGTACGCTACGTAACTTCGCTACCTCGGCTTCGCATCAGCCAATGATATTTACGATCATTCGTATTCACGTTACGCAATCATCAAAGATTCTTTGCTTTCATCAGAATGCGCTTGCCAAGAGAGGGGTGGAAATAGCATACTGAGAGAATGCACAACATACTAACTGCTTACTTAACGTCACGTTCACGAGAGCAACACATCGTCTCATCTGTGGCATGTTCAATATCAGGGGTAACTAGGGATATCTTTTGCATTGAGTAGAGGCGTGGAACAGAGCAAGTATCCTTCCATCCAACCCAAACACAAAGTTCGTAAAGACAACTGCGTTTAGCTCGGTAGCTTGAAACGGGTTGCCTGATTTTGACGTAACGGTTTTGAGAAGAAGGAATGAAAATGTAGCTTATTCAGCTTTGGTACTTGAACGCTATTGCGTGAAGCGAGTGTACTTAAATTGGATCCAGTGTGTTGATCATTTACTGCGGTTTTGAGAAATGTATGAGAAACGATATGAGCTACTTGGTATGTTTGCTTCAATTTACTATGTAGTGGAATGTTTGATATCGAAGTAGGTTAAAAGTCAATTTAATATGAGAGGAAGAAGAAGATGTAGAAGTAGTAGGTAAGTCTATAAGAACGTATCAGCACTTCTGAGAAGGAATTAAGCATCACTAGTTTCAAGCCAACATAACCTCTTGCCGCTTTGCGATCGCTCTCTCCCAGCTGTCACCATCGTAAATTTTTCAACGCGTCGCAAAGACAATCAAAATCTAATCATCTCCCTCTACAATGACCACCAGCCCGCTAGATGCAGCACCTTCTGCATCGCCAACCCCAGATAAGGATGAGGAGTCCAACTTAAAATCACTTGTCAAGGGCGACTTGCAGGATCTCGGTAATCTGAAGGAACAGGATGAATTTAACCATTTATCAAAAGATCACAAGCTAGAGAGATTGAATGTATTGATCCAGAAGTCCCAGATATACTCGCTGATTATAGCTGACAATATCTTACAGCGCTCTTTGTTGAAGCAACAGGTTCAGAAGGAAGAACCTAAAGATGAACAGCCCAAGACGAAACGAAGGAAAACCACCAGAAAGAATAAAAAGACCGATATCACTGAGATGCTTACCACAAATATCTCAGACTCCACCAAATCAACCAAAGAAGCTATCGAGCAATCTCAAAATTCGTCTTCGTCGGTCAAACAACCAAAACTCGTGACAGGCGGCACCTTGAAAGACTATCAGTTAGATGGGCTCCAATGGCTTATCACGCTCTACGAAAACGGCTTGAATGGAATCTTGGCTGATGAAATGGGTTTAGGGAAAACCTTACAGTGCATCTCGTTTCTCAGTTTTTTAATAGAAAACGGTATGAACGGACCCTTTTTGATCGTTGTTCCCTTGTCCACCTTAAGCAACTGGGTTAACGAAATTAAAAAGTTTGCTCCATCCATCCTGGTATTCAAGTTCAGCGGTACTAAACAAGAAAGAGCTAGAATCAACTTGAAAAACACCATCACCAAAACAAACATCGTCCTCACTTCTTATGAGACTTCCATAAAAGAATTCCGCAAATTGAAAGACATTAGTTGGAAATACTTGATTGTGGATGAAGGTCACCGCTTGAAAAATAGCGACTGCATTTTAATCAAAATCTTAAAGCAGTTACCAACCTCTAACAGATTGTTGATCACCGGTACTCCTTTGCAAAACAATTTAAACGAATTGTGGTCTTTGCTTAATTTTATTCTCCCAGACATATTTCATGACTTGGAGTTATTTCAACAGTGGTTTAATTTCGACGAACTTACCAACTTTAATGGTAACTCTGAAGAGGAAGATGAAGAAACTAAGACACTCATCAAAGTGAATATTCAAGAGAACTTAATCAAGAACTTGCACACAATTTTGAAACCTTTCATCTTGAGAAGATTGAAAAGAGATGTTGTCAAGAACCTTCCACCTAAGAAAGAGTACTTGATCCACATCCCATTGACTCAAGTACAGAAAAACTTATACTACAATGCAATCAACGGAAGGTTGTTTCCTAGTTTGGTGGAGTTGTACTTGAAAGAATTTATCAATTATAACCATCCTGAGTTTGTAACTGAGGCTGATTTTAAGCTCATCGATACATTCTTGTTCTCAAAGTATCACCCTGAACTAGCCAGAAAGAAAACATCTTCCAAATCTTATGCCGAAGCTGAGTCAGAGGATGAATTCGATATTTACGAACCTGAAGTCGAAAGTGGGTCAATCGAGTACTCTGATATCTTGATTAAAATTGAAGAAGAGAAAATGACAAAACTGCAGAAACAGACTTTGATCTTGGAGTCTTTATTCAACAAAGTACACAAGGAATGTAAGAACTTGTCATTGCAGAACATGATGATGCAATTAAGAAATATTTGCGGTTCACCATACCTTTATTACGAACCATTTTTAGTTGATAGAGAGAAAAACAACAATGAGGAGCTGTTCATGGATATTTTGTTTAACAACAGCGCCAAACTCCAAGCACTAGATCAATTGTGCGAGGAGTTGCTCAACAAGAACCACAAGGTTCTTATCTTCTCTCAATTCACAAAAATGTTGGACTTACTTCAAGATTGGTTCAACTTCAAAGGAATCCAAATTGCTAGATTAGATGGATCCACGGACTTGAAAACAAGAGACTCGGAAATCAAGGAGTTCAGCACCAACCCTAAAATTAAAGTTTTTCTTTTGTCAACCAGATCGGGAGGATTGGGAATCAACTTGACAGCAGCCGATACCGTCATTCTCTTCGATAATGACTGGAATCCGCAAATGGACTTGCAGGCTATCGATAGAGTTCATAGAATTGGGCAAACCAATCCTGTCAAAATCTTCAGATTCTTAGTTCGTAACTCTATTGAAGAAATCTTGATCACCAAGTCCAGTTCAAAAAGATTCTTGGAGAAGCTCATTATTCAAATGGGTGAGTTTAAGTTTAATAAGTTGAAGCAATTAATGGCTGGTAATGAAGAGAAGGAAGACTTGAATGTGAAAGAGTTGGTTGAATTATCTAAGATCACTTTTAAAGCTGACGAAAAGGATGAAAAGGATGAGAGCGGTTTCAAGTATATCTATGGCCAGTCCACGGATTCTCCATTTAGACTTTCAGAAGACGAAGTCGGCGAACTATTGGACAGATCTTCCAGGTGTTACCAAGCTAATACAACTAATTACTCTAATATCACAGTTTTTGAAACTGTTAACAATCTAGATAACTAATATATTGTCTATTTATACTATAAGTCCAAAGCGTTCAATACTTTGCCTCTCCATCTGATAGCACTCCAAACAGCACTATAACTCCATGTCAATTGCTCGGCACCTTGCATGTATCCTGTGTACTTGTTGAATTGTTCTGACATGTGGCCTTGGTGGTCGACATGGTCTTTCACCACCTGCAAAAACGAGTCAGAAAACTTCAACAACCTACTAAGCACTGTGTTGTATGTTGATGTACCATATGGTATACTGATCACCAGTTTCTGATCGTCAATCAAGTCGAGGAATTCCTTGAAAAAGTCACGGTTAGTTTCATCAATTATCAAGCTCTTCTTCTCAACCAATAATTTGTAGACAAGCTTGTAAACAATTTCTGAAGCAGAAGCCGTTGCCAAGAACCATGGATTTCCTTCTGAGGTAGCGTAACCGTCGTAAATATCTTCCGGATAACGACCCAAGCCAACACCGAGAGTGAAACCAATCTTGTCGTGGTTCACAGGGTACCTGTACTTCATGTCTGTAGTCATCATGTACAAAGTGTTCAAGACCTTACCATCATTAATATCGTATGGGATCTCGACATCTTCATCCAAAGCATCGTGTGAGTGGATTGAAGCCAACAATAATGCTGCATCTAAACCTCCACGCTGACCACCAGCCAATAAAGAAGGTGTCTCAATCAAGTGATTTACTCCAGTTTTGGTGTAACCTGACTTGTACTCAATAAAGTTCTTCAAATCGTGGAATGCAGTCTCTAACTTTTGAGCGAAGTCTGAATCGCCGAAATGTTGGGCAACGTTGATACCTTCCTTGAGTGCCTTCAACTGAGTAATGGAGTTGAAGAAGTGAAAGGAGTTTATTTCCTCCCACAAGTCGAAGCTTGACTTGTTCCAGTTATTAATCACATAAATCAAGTCTGGCTTAACGATTTCAAAGTAAGTGCGCTGAGCAGATTGCAAAAAGTTGTTTGAAATCTTTTGATTATGTTTCTTCAAAAGTTTGATGTATTTGATAATGGTGAGTGCCCTTAAACCTGGTCCATCGCTTTGAGGTCTTCCCCATTTAGCTTCAAAAGGCTCATTAGTTGTGAGGAACTTTGGTTCTCCCAAACCACTCTTTTCAGCGTCGTCGAATCTTCCTGACTTATTGTTTAATCTTTGGATGTGGTAGCTGTTCTCGATATAACTTTCGATAATGCTTTGAATCTGCTGTACGTCAACGAATTCGGCGTCCTCAACATATTCAACTAGCGATTTAATAGTGAGAGCAGCATCTCTGACCCACTGATAAAAGTAGTCTGGCTTTGATTTGGAGGGGGATGCAATCACAACACCCTTGAATACCTCTTTAGGGTCAAGTGTCTCACTAATACCACCAATATTGTTAAGAATAGCATTAAAGGATGTGTTCCTTTGTGAAAATAACCATGAATCAAAATCTTGGTTAGGGAAAGTGAGGACGCTTTGTTGTGAAGTTGAACTTCTAGCAAAGCTACTAATAAACAGAGTTAACCAGTCCTGGTTTCTCCCCTCAATTTGTTTCCAGTTGAGATCAACACTGGAAGGGATAAGCAATCCCAACGAAAAGCTAACCAATGTAAAAGCCGCTCCTATTCTCATTTCTAGTTCTGATTTGATCTACCTGTTCTGTGTATAGTGTCTATAGGTCTAATAAATAATGCTCTCTTGTTCCAGTAGATATTCTTACAAAAACAGCAGGGATTTGGGAGAAATTATTGGTACTTTTTATACTTGGATCGAAATCTGGGGAAGCTTGTATACAAAAACAGATCCACAAATAAAAAAATTTCAAACCAAATCATCGGAAAAAAAAAACATGATCAGGATGATCTGACTGGTGATACAAAACACCAAAGATTCGAGACAAAGGGCTGATTTTAGCGTTCGGAAAGCTTGGATAACTTTAACTGGCTGGTGCTAGAGGGTGTAGTTGCTTGCTCTCATGTTATGGCATCTCTTATCCTTTCCTTATCGAAAACTGTGAAGCAATCTAAAATGACGTAGCAGGGCTCCATGCTTAGATAGTCATGCGACAACTTTGCTATTTGCTCTAGATCGCATCAAGTAATATATTTTGAGGCAGCAACCTCGGCCTATGCCTTAAAATCACATAATCTAAGGCAGTTGTGACATACTACCACGGTGGCTAGACTTGTACACGAGTGACTACTATTTCAGATTTCGCGTCTCTCCCCACTTCTGTCACCGGTAGAGATGGTATTTCAAGTAACCCCACATCCTTCTTAAAAAAATAAAAAACGGGGAAGCTGTTGCAAGGGAAACGGTCGAATCAATACAACAGTCTCATCACGATGTTCAGCCTTAGAGTCACGGAATCGTATACTGGTGATTTTTTGTAGCTTTTTGGTCGAATTTCGTACAATAATTCTAAAAACCCTCGATTGTTTCCGTAATACAAAAGTGTCATGAGTGCACCTAACTATTGGTGGTTGGAAATGAGTTTTAAGAAGCCACACACAAAATTGTTTCTTGGTTCGTGATTTGCACCCTCTTTTGCCACTTGTTGCTGAGCTGGTTCAATACAGTATTTGACTCAGCATCATATCATGTGGGTACATGCAATATCAATAAGCGAACGAACAAACTCCAAAGATCCTGACAGTTACTGTCACTTCTTATTATTGTTCGGTGGCTGCAAAATGTGCACACAAAATCAAACTAGAATTGGTGACTGAAATGCGTCACCAGACACAAGACGTCTTCAGGTTCTGCGATCACGAAATAGTTCATAAGCCGGCAAACCCAGCGGTCATCAAGAAGATATCTCGGAAGACATCTGCTTTAATATGAACCCACGTCCTCGGAAATGTACCTTGATGAGGAATTCATCTGGACAGGGTATCAGTTACGAAAAAGTTGTAAAGTTCTCTGGAAACCCTCCAACAAAGACAGCAAGCTCCTTTACGTCAGTAGTTTCAAATATGACATAATTCAATACAGAGAAGCTATTTATCCAAACACATCCAAGCACCCGAGTCAACCGGGTGTCGGAGAGAGGTGTCTCAGAATAATTTTATATTAACCAAGGCATTAAACCAAGGCATTAAACCAAGGCATAAATAGCTTTGACTCAGAGCATAGCCACCTTGCTCGTCAAGTTGGATATGCTTTTTTGCCTACATAGATAATGCAAACTGCCAAGAGAAGGAAGTTTTGTTTTGTTCAGTGTTCCGCTAGATGTGGCCAGTTAAAACCCATCAGTTAGACATGCCTACCTGTTAATTTACGTGGAGCATTAACTTCTTTTTATCAAAGCTGAAGTTGAGCCCACAAGTGATTGAGGGGCACAACATAAACAAATTTCTTCTTATGTAAACACTGACGATTCTACTAGATTACCAAAACCCAAACTGCGTGAGCTAGTCTTTCCATTCAATTCCCCAACTCTGTGGAGACCATTCACAATTTCCTTATTGGTTATACATTGCATGCTCGTCTCAGCGATCTTCGCTGTCTCCGTTATCCCTCTTCACTCGCTGACGAGAGGGAAATTGCGGAACATCTCTTCTGCACCTAGAGCAGATCCACTGAGATCAGACTCTTTCTCACTCGAAAAAACTATTGTATTAATTGAGATCGTTTGACACACAATCCAGTTTACTACTTCTCAGCGCTTCTCCATAACCATGTTCGAGCAATCTCATAGCACTTGGATACAAAGATAATGTTTGAACTGACTATGGAATACTGATGCCCCCGTCCGTCCCTATTAATCATTACAATGGTCCTAGAAACCAACAAAATAGAACCATGTGTCCTATTCTATTACTCCATGCTAATATATTCGAGCAAAGGCTTGCTTTGAACACTCTAATTTTTTCAAAGTAGACGTCCTGGTCCGAAAACCAGAAGGAAAGGTGCGTGCCGCCGGTCCACTTATTGCGCGTACTGACCGGCACGCACCCATAGTTATTTATTGTATAGCCAAGAACATTAACATTGGAATTTGTTGATTTTGATTTCGTCGATCAAAGAGTTAGAGATTTTTATATTAGTGAAAGGTTAAAATTAGGAAAGACATCCGTTTCATTTTGCAAATTGATTCTGGCTCGACGACTAAATTTTCAAGAGGCTGTCCTAAGTGATCTACTGCTTCAACCTGTCTCTTCGCAAAAGCCTCGTTCCATGGTATTCATCCTAACTAACAAAACTCAATTTAAATTGGGAGGATTAAGTGGATATTCTGGCGCTCTCATCCAGTGAGTCCCACACTCAGTCTGTAAATGGTTTTCTTATCTCCTATCACTTAATCCAATTATAATTACATTTCAGTAAACCTACAGATAAAAAATTGTACGTTCCTCCACGCAAACAATTTGCAAACTGAACATATCTTTGAAAAAGAGTGGTTAATAAAGAAAAGACCAGTAAAGGCAGTGTTCGAGAATATTTTCACCTTCTACTCATTCATCAGTACTATAAACTTTCAACAATTGTAGAAGTATAATTTTAAAATTAAACATAAAAAGAGTGCTTTAAGTAATGTGATTGAAGAAATCTATTTTAATTAAGTATATAACACAACATAAAAAATATAGGTGAGCAATCTTAATCCTTAGCATGCCTCTTTGCAAGAGCTCCTTACATGGAATTTATCTTTTGAATTACTAATTGATCACCTTTTTTTATTTGATTGATCTTGTATTTAGTTATATGGGAATATAGTTAGAACGACTAGAGGAGGAAATTCGTTTACGGACTAAACCTCCGAAAATGTACCCTTTAAAGTACCTTAAATGAAAAAATGAATGATAAAACAATCTTTAGGCGAGAACAAAAACTTGAGAGTTTGTATGTATTCCATAATTTTTTTGTCTGGAGAGTCCCACATTGCGTTCGTAAACTATTTTCCAGTGAATGGACTCCTTCTGTTTCTTCTTCATTACTCAATTATAATACATTTTTAAAAATATATAGGTGGTTTTGGGGGAAAATCCATTCGCTAACAGAGTGAAATCTTACTTAGTAGACAAGCAAGTTAATGGGCGACCAGCTGATATGGAAACAAACATATCAGTGTTGTAGCTTTGGGTTATTGTCACAATAACATGGTAAGAGTATTTAACCTCTACAGCGACCTTAGCGTAATCAGAACCCTAAGAATTTTGAACGTTGTAAGAGAAAAGTAGCTGAGTAAGAATGAGAACATTGGCGTTCCAGATAGTTTTTTTAAGTTTTGAAGAAAATCATTTTTACTTTACAGTATTTAAGCAATGTATATATGGGTACTTTAATGCCAAAGATTCCCTTTCCACTCTTTTAATTCTTATTTCGAGATCCCAACGAGCTATTGAGAGGTAGATGAATGAAATCCATTTGCGGACAGAGCGTGAGACTCACTCAAACATTATAACACCAGCTAAAATATCAAGCTTAAGGTGATTTCTAAGTAAGTTTTAATATAAATGCCATGGAACGGAACTTCTTGCTAATAAACAGGTTGAGGGAAAATATCACCTAGGACCCACTTTAAGATAGTTGCGTCGTCGAGCCTGAATTAGCTATAAAATGAGACTGAGGTATTTATCAAGTAGTCTAAAATACGTATTAAAACGTGAAGTATTGTTCATAAATTCCTCTAATGCAAATTCGTCATGTGTTAGTTTTTCAACCTAATTCTCTGAATTAAGAAGTCAGCTTGATGCACAGTGAATCCCAATTGATGTGAACTTTTACGAATTTCTTCTTGATAACCCCGGTGAATCATTTGCGACTAAAAGCATTTCATTCATTGAAGTGATTTGATGAATATTTCCACTCTGTACGGCTACATTGTCGCTAGCTTTGGCTTGACAAAGCAGTTGTTATGGGGAAGTCTCGAGTCACTCTGTACCCCAAGCTACTTCTTAATTTTCAAACAACTGCAGTTGTCTTTAAAGGATTAAATAAGTTGTAAGAAGGAGGGAATAAGTTTACGGCCTGAGGGTAGGACTCACAAGATATAGCATCAGAATAAAAAATGGTAAATCTTTTTGAAAAGTGTTTCATTTTTATAGTAAGACAATCCTAATCTTCTCTGTATTAATTTTTGTCAAGTGAACTATTTCAAGGATAGAAGTTGGTTATGTTAATTCAGATTTCTCCATTGTTCTAATTATACATACTAAAACATCCGGGCTTTATATAATGTTGGGAATAAATAAAAGGAAGAAATAATAGC
>JAJMBT010000060.1:0-48399 GCA_030565385.1 Kodamaea neixiangensis
TTCCCAATGGGTATTGGATATTGGCAACTCTCACGGGGGATAAGAGCTGAATCTTTTCAAACGCTTATCGGGGGAATAAGCATTAAACCCATCGAGGAATAAATTGGTGTTTTCAACAGGGACCGTAGTTCATGGGGGATGAATTCATTGGTCGGCCTCTTGCAGCTGAAGGGGGATCAGCTGTTTTATTTTTCAACTTCTCATTGGGGGGAATGAGATGGAATAACCAGTGGGGGGATGGTTATTCAATGGTTGCGGCGAACCTCAGTCAAGGTACAACTGATGGGGGGGATCAGTTGAATACTTTTCATTTACTCATCGGGGGAATGAGTAAGAGCAACTCATAGGGGAGGGGGGTGAGTTGTCCAATGTCTTCAATGTATTCAGTTGTAGTCTTTACTTTCAGGGGATGAGTGTAATTACTTCAACTTATTTTCAACTCACGGGGGAACGAGTCGAATACTTCTCTAATTGACCTTTCAATTCATGAATTTCCAGGGATGTACAAGCACTTCGCGACTGTGCCTCTCAACCACGTAAATATCGTGCAAAATATCAGCTATAAGAGGATGCTTGTTTGTAACATCAGTCAGACAGCTCACAGTGCTTGATTACTGCTGAATTGGGTAAAGAAGTCACTTCAAGTACACAGCACACGAATCCGGTAAATTCAGATCGAGATTCAAACCTTTCAACTTAACCACAGCATGGAAAAATCTCAACCTGACCCTCACGAGGGTTTTTAAGACAGTTGCGTAGCATTGGTGTAACCCATATTTCACCGGTGATAGGATTACGTTCTTTCACTTTAATTCACGAGCTATTTCTATTTATTGCAGTGTTTTGAACTGGCCGACATCAAGTCATGCTGCTTAGATCGTAAACAGTCAAGCCTCGAGAATCGGATTGCTATACTCTTGTAAGTATTCACTCAGCCCTCTTGTGAAGCCACATTGGACATCACAGAGCACTCGTGTCACCTGGGCCGGACTCACCAAGCACCTCTTCGGTATTCAACGGTCATTCCCTTTATGTGAGAACTAGCTTCCGCTGCCATCGTCTAAATCTACTCACACGGACTCAAGGCCCTTATCGTTGTCCAAGTGCTGTGACTTCAAATTTTTTTGGTACAAACGGTTTTTTTGTGCACAGGCAATTTTGCAGCCATTACCAGATTAAGACAGACAGACTCCACTAACAACAAAGGGGGTTTAGAAGTGGCATTAGAGGTACTCAGATTAGAGACTACAAAGATACAAGTTAACTAATCAGAATGGAGCTCATCTTAATCTACTAACCACTGAGAATTATACAATTATTGAACATATAACTGATGTAATAATAAAACATAATAAATAACTCTTTAAAGTATATAACTTGGAAGTTTGTGGGTGATTCTGACAGATATTGGCGACTTCTGAACCAATTGAATGCATTGGTAAGTTTGTACCGAAGTTTGTGTTTGTGAAAATTTATACTATCTTAACTCCTGAAATTTCTCCAACAATTGAGACAGAATTGAGTCGATATATTCTGGCATTGAAAGATGAGTAGCGTAAAATTGAAGTCTTCAAAGCATGCAAATGAAAGGCAGGTCGCTCCAAAGTTCTCTTCCCCCGAAAAGAACTCTAGTGCACCCCTTCTTTCATTCCCCCATGCATGCAGTGAAGTTCCCAAAATCTTGCTACGCACCTTAAACGTTACCTTTGTAAATCGACTTTCCGAAACAATTTGGAACGTTTCGCGAGTACCAGATTGTAATTAATGATCGTAAACCGTAAACCATCAGTAAACCAAAATCATAATATCCATAACCCAAAGACCCACAACCGACCAAATCTATATACTCTTTTCTTTTCCACTAGGCTTTAAAAGCCTAGAATGGACCGTAGCGACCAAGTGCGTGCGGTCCGAGCCATGACGTGGTATTCGTCAGAAGCAGAGCTGTGTTTCTTTCTCTGAACTTTTCTTCTCATTTTGGCTGCAAAAATTTCGGGGTCTGCACCTTCATCGCACTTTCTGCAGTACTCAAGAATGAGCTTGGTGATTTCTTCTGCCTTCAACCTTGTGTATTGGTGTAATTGTTCAACAGCAGGACTGTTCGCAAAGACATACCTAAGAGATTCCAAGTCTCCCAATAAACTTTGGACGTAGTCAGTCGATTCATATTCTTCGAAATCAATTGCGGCATACTTCTTCCTGTCACGTTCGTTGAGCATCTCCAAAGTCCCAATTGAAAGGTTGGGAAGTCTAAACAAGTTGAGTGTCTGTTCAATAGTCCTGTGGACATACAATTCGTCGTCACCCAAGTAAGACTTGGGTTCAACCTCAGGCTTGGTCTTCTTCATTTTCTCCAAAGCCTTTTGCGCATCCTCTGCCATTGCGTAGGCGAACGCGATCTTAGTGCTGTTCTGCTTGGTGCACCTTTCAAGGTAATCAACTAAACACCAATGGGCAATCTTATTGGCCAATTCTAAGGTCAATTGGTAGCATAGTTTGCCTTTTGTGAAGCTGTGTATAGTATCATATATGAACGATTCGTTGAAATCAACGTAGGCTTTCTCCAACTCTTCTGCTTCAGATTCAAATTGAGTGAAGGTTTCTGGCATGCAGTAACCGTAAATTTTGAGTAGGCGTACCGTCTCTTGTGAAGTAATTGGCATATCACGAAAGGTCATGAAGTTACGGAGTTCGTCATCGAAAAACTGAAGAACCTTGGGTGTAAATTGTCTAATCTTTTCAACAAACATTGTGTCCATCTCAGTGTATCCTTTTGGAAGAACAACTGCTTCTTTGGAAGCAATCATGTTTCCTACAGCGTCGATTAAACGGTCAGTTCTGACTTCGTTCAATTTCTCGTCAAGAAGGAATTCATGCTCCTTTGGGAAGTACGATGGAAACTTCCTTTTGAAGGAAGGGAATTTGGGTAGTGGCTTTGTATCCATTGCCATATTGTCGACTGGACAGACATCAGCTAAGTCAATCCCGTCAATAATAGGAGCAGGGTGCTTTACTACCTCGCCAACAACTTGGATCTTGGCTCTGGTGGAACGTTTAATTGCTTTAACAGCACGGTATTTGTATTCTTTAACCTTGTACATTTAGTGAACTTGAATATGATTATATCGGTTAAGATCTAGTTTGTATAATTGTCTCGTTTTATAGGTAGTTTACAAATGTGTTTGTATACGTCAAACTTTGGCTGCAAATTTTGCAGCCAAATTGTGCACAAGAGGAAAAATAATTGTCACGTAATCCATTTTCTTTCAGATGAAGAACTAAGCCTGTTAGGTATGTAGTCCAAATATCTACATCAATTATCTCTTCAACTTTTAACTAAAATCTAATCGCTAATTTTTTGTATGCAACTTACTTATTCCAATTCTCCCTCAAGTAGCAAGAAGTTGACTTTCGATTAACAGTGATTTTAGACCTGTGAACATTCACGTTAAAAGATTTACTGCTAATCTCACAGCCTATATGAAGGTTTACGATTACAGTTGTAAGTGGACTTACAGTATATCTACTACTTCGTCCAAGGTAGGTTTGATATTTCTTGCTCAAGTATTGATTATTTTCAGGTAGTATCAGTCTCGTATATAGGCTTTGGTAGGTAAAGATACAGAGAATATAAGGTATTAACTCGCTCAGGAGGTAAAATTAGTCGAAAAATATTGTCACTAATGCTAGCTTGTTCACTCCATGCCCATCACTAGGAAGAATAATCAGCTGAAATATTTGGGTGCAAATTCCACTCAGTCACGTCACTCGAGTGCTCCACACAAATGAAATCTGACGAGTCCCAACTCGCAGAACTGCTCGGATGAAATACAGTAGCGTGAACTTCGAATTATTTGCAGAGTGAAAACTATTCCGAAGTCTGGTGATAACGTATTGGGCACATCCTTCTCGTTTAAATTACCCATCTACAGTTGGAACAATACTACGATTTTAAACTCTTCTCCCAACTCTCACGCCAAACCCACCTCAGAACCCACCTCAGAACCCACCTCAGGACTCACCTCAGAACCAACATCAAGTCTCTCACTCCCACCAAACAATCGTCTCCTGACCTAAACTCTTTGCTTCTATGCGGGGTTCGTAAAACAAACTGCGCTACCAGACGAAAGCAGCAGAATCTTGGAATAAGTGTCATTACGCTCAACAAACACCCTGCCAGGAGAGTAATTACGGGGCGAAACACCATAGCTAACCTTCACCCATATCCTCGCATCTACGAGCCGACTCGTAGATCATTAGGGGTACCAGGCTGTGCTCTCGACGTCATCATCATCTCTATATCTTGCTTTTCTGCAGGAAATCTTGCTGTGCCGACAAAAAATACGACATCACACACTGAATGATCGCCCCTTCCAGAAAATTTAGTTATAAAAACCAGCAACCGCAGCCCCCGAGAAGCAACGCTTGTCAATTGAGAAACGGGTGATTGTGCAATTGAATCAGAATGAACGTATTGAAATACCAGAAGAAGTATCCGGTGTTGGACCAGTCGGAAATCTTCTCTGTGATTGAGGACTTTCGGGTTCTTGACATTGAGGACCAAGGTTGGGTGGAAAAGAAGGATGTGATTTCCGCCGTTTCGCAGAAGGGTGCTTATACCTATGACCAAGCGAGAGAAACTTTGAAACGTGTTGATGTTGATGCATCAGGACACGTTGAATTGGACGATTACGTCGAGTTTATTGCCAAATTGAAGGAGGACACCACTTCCAGCACCTCTCTGCCAGCACCTCAAGAGGCTGGCAGTACTGGTAGCCCTGTGGCAACGAGGATTGGAAAGAAGGCACCTCCACCAGTGCCCACTGCTAACGCAGCACGCAAAACCTACATCACAGGGAAGACTTCAGGAACCACACACACCATCAACGACGAAGAAAGAACAGAATTCACTAGACACATCAACTCGGTGTTGTCCGGAGATGCTGACATTGGCAACAGATTGCCATTTGACACAGAAACATTCCAGATCTTCGACGAGTGCCGTGACGGTTTGGTCTTGTCCAAATTGATCAATGACTCGGTGCCAGACACTATCGATACAAGAGTGTTGAACTTGCCAAAGGGTAAGAAGGCATTGAACAACTTCCAGATGTCCGAAAACGCCAACATTGTGATCAACTCCGCCAAGGCCATTGGGTGTGTTGTTGTGAATGTGCACTCTGAAGACATCATCGACGGTAAGGAACACTTGATTTTGGGCTTGATCTGGCAAATTATCAGAAGAGGATTGCTTTCGAAGGTTGATATCAAACTCCACCCTGAATTGTACAGATTGTTGGAAGACGACGAGACCTTGGAGCAATTCTTGCGTTTACCACCTGAACAGATTTTGTTGCGTTGGTTCAACTACCACTTGAAGAATGCTGGCTCGCAAAGAAGAGTCGCCAACTTCTCGCGCGACATCAGTGACGGTGAAAACTACACTGTGTTGTTGAACCAGTTGCAGCCAGAACACTGTGACTTGGCTCCATTGAAAATCAGCGACATCAACAGACGTGCCGAACAGGTTTTGGACAATGCTGAGAAGATTGGGTGCAGAAAGTACTTGACTCCATCATCTTTGGTATCTGGTAACCCCAAGTTGAATTTGGCTTTCGTTGCCAACTTGTTCAACACCTACCCAGGATTAGACCCAATTGAGGAACACGAAAACATCGAGATTGAAGACTTTGATGCCGAAGGAGAAAGAGAAGCAAGAGTGTTCACCTTGTGGCTTAACTCTTTGGACGTAGATCCACCAATTGTGTCGCTCTTTGAAGACTTGAAGAGTGGATTGGTTTTGTTACAAGCGTTCGAAAAAGTGATGCCTGGAACTGTTTCCTTCAAGCACGTCAACAAGATTCCTGTTGGAGCCACCGAGTTGTCACGTTTCAAGGCCTTGGAGAACACCAACTATGCCGTTGAAATCGGCAAGGCCAACAAGTTCTCGTTGGTTGGTATTGAAGGCTCGGACATTGTTGACGGCAACAAGTTGTTGACATTGGGCCTTGTGTGGCAGTTGATGAGACGCAATATTTCCAACACATTGTCGCTGTTGGGTGGTTCGAGCTTGTCCGATTCGGACATCTTGAAGTGGGCCAACGCACACGTTACCAAGGGCGGAAAATCATCGACTATCAGGTCTTTCAAGGATTCCTCGATATCGACAGGTGTATTCCTCTTGGATGTGTTGAACGGCTTGAAGCCAGGATATGTTGACTACGACTTGGTGTACCAGGGCTCGAACATATCGGAAGAAGAGCAGTATGCCAACGCAAAGTTGGCCATTTCCATTGCCAGAAAGTTGGGTGCGTTGATCTGGTTGGTGCCTGAGGATATTAACGAAGTGAGAAGCAGATTGGTCTTGTCGTTTGTGGGTAGTTTGATGGCCGTGGAGGCACACTTGTAAGGACAAGACAAGTTAAAATGATGAAAACTTTTTACTTTACTTCGTCTATGTATAATGTAAACTATTGATAAATAAGCATTGAGTAGTAAGAATAAAGTAGGAGTAATGTTAATGGTTGTAGTGCATCTGTAGTAACTTTATGATGTATTCTCTTGATGATGAACAAAGTGCAAGGAAACTAAAAGCTATTGACTTGTAATAAACCGCGATCAACTGCACCTAACAAAGAAAGCCTCACTCACCTAAGCAACTCCTAGATGAAGTCATTATCACGTCCAATACGTGCTCCCTCTTGTATTTTGCACCCAACGCGCTACCAAATCATCCTGCATATATCCCATCCAATGAAAAGACCGAAATTGAAAATTATATTTTTGAAGATTTGAATATTCATCACAACCTTCAACATGTCAGCTATATTACCATTCACTGAAGCCAACAGCAAGAGAGTAGCGTCTTTGTTCAGACAAGCTTTGAGAACGGCATATGACCATTCGCTCAAATTCGATGCATACAGAGCAGAGACGTTGAAGATCAGAGCACAATTCGAGGCCAACAAGACCATCGGAACAACCGAAGAATTGGAGAAGGTGATTGCTGAGGCCAAGGCCAAGTTGCTGTACTTCGAGCACCCTGACCCTTACATTTCTCCACAAAGAACAAACGGTACCAAGTACCAAAGAAACATTCCTGTGGCAAGAGGCCCTCTTGTTCCTGGTGACTGGTAAGGAATTTGCTTGTTGCAAATCGGAAAGTTATAAAGCATTATGATCAATAATCTTTGGGTTGAGAGATTGAATCACATTAGAGTTTGCCGAACTCTTGGTGGAGAGGAGTCCTTTCTGCCGTCACAGTATTGTATTAGTATTTGTACATTTGTGTACTAAGACAGCTGCTCATAATAAACATAAATGGATTAGAGGATTGTAGGTCAAACTATTCAGGTTACTTAGTAATTGCTATGACGAACCGTTTATCAGGAAGATGAATAGTCGAAACGTGCCTGTAGTAAAAGCTAGTGTATAACGACACCAAAAGAATGGGCTTAGAGTCTTTCCAATGACACTTTCACCTGCGAAGTTCTAGTTGAAGTCCATGCTTAGCATAAGTAGGTGCAAGGATATCAAAATCGTTCAATATCTAGTTTCCATAGCACGAAAATTGCATAAATTGCATAAATTGCCACATAGCTACGAATACAATCGAACATTCACTCTATCAGTTCATTCGAGCCATAGCTCTATCAAATGTATTCTCTAAACAATTATACTCGCCGCTTCTTGAACTGCACCATTTCAGTTTATGAACAAAATTCACTGGCCCAATTTTTTTGCAGCAATTAATTTGTGCTTACCAGAATGATCATCGTCGAAGTGTTACGAAGCATCCTAAATGCCATTGATGTGTTAATGAGAAATTTGGGTACAAGCTATTTGGAGGTACCAACTACTCGAGCCATTGAGCCTTCGGCCCGCACTCAATATAGAGAAACAAGAGCAGGGTTGCGTTGGACTAAGAGCGCTAAACACCTACTTTTAATAAATGCAACTACTCAGTCCTCAGCTGTTTCTTTGGAATCACTGAACACTCTGTCTGCAACTAAAACTTTACAAGCTGAATTCACGCCAACTACATTTCCATCCTGGAAGCTTAACGTCGTTGGTAATCTCCAAAGAATGTTCAAGAATATAAAACCTCAAATCGAGTTCCAACACAACTACCTTTTGCTAGTCGATAGCAAAGTTTCTTTGTCTGCTTGCTTCATTTTTGTCTTTACTATTTCTGCTGGTTGGTTGGCTTGGTGGTTAGCTTCTGTTCAAGAGAGTCCATCCTCCAAGAAGCCGTCCCTGAAACCATTTATCAACACCAAGGAAATCTTAAAGTCCTTTGAAAATACATCTGAGATCTTTGTCGGATACTTGGGCGAAGTTCAAACTGAAACACAGCGACCTGACTTTGTTTCGTCAACTCCGGTATCTTCAAGGGGTCTGCTACGCCAGAGAAGTATTGCTTCCCGACACTTTTCGAAAGGTTTGGAGAGCTTTCAAGATTATTGCGAAACAGATTCGTCTGATACACTGTTGGCTGGCGGAGAGTACAGTAATATGCGCATTCAGTCAATTGTACAGCCTCGATTGAGAACTAATTTGAATCCAATGGCATTGGCTTCAAGTGCAAACGTTCTCTTTGATCTGAACAGTAGTCAAAGTACTCCTACGAGGAGAGGTAAAGGAAAAGATTTTAACAGAGATGACGTGTATAAGTCTTTGCGTCCTGGTATTGATTTTGAAGACGAGTCGAAAGAAAACCACCCTCCTCTGGAAGCAGACTACTCGATGCTTTCCAGTTTGTATCATTTATATTCGCTGCTTCCTGAGGAGGGTCAAGATGATAAGGAATGCATAATTGAGAACGAAGAGTCTTTCACGAGTAATCTGAGACTGCCTGAGAGGGTTTTGCAACCATTCAAGAATATTTCCAAGAAGCTTCTGCCAAAGAAGGTGTTCACAAGTCTAACTGTTGAGAAATTCACCTTGGGACAACAGATCCGGCGCCTACTTTCATCTGTTGTATATGAGAATGATTTCAAAGAGTATTTTGATATTGCGGAGATTAACTATGAAGATATTCTTGCCGACTTAGAGGATTTGATAAAATCCCCAGAAAGAAACCGAGTTATTTCTCAGGAAGTTGAAAGTCTTGTTGCGAACAGTCTTGAAGATAAAGCAAAGCAAACTATAGTCAACAGAATGAGATTCTTGCTTGTCAATGAATTTGAGAGTCCGGAGGTTAATCTAATGGTGGAGAAGTATTCACTGATGTTCTTTGAATTATTTGACCAATTAGTGAAGAAATTGACCGGAGATGGTTCAATGTTGGATAAAGCCATGTTGTCGCTTATTCGTGATTACTTCATTTACTCTACCAATGGAGGCATCAGCACAATTCAGTTCAGCCTTTGTTTGAATACGGTGGCACTGTTGATTAACAGTGAGGACCACTTGTATGGGAAATCGTTGCGGAGTATTGTGTGCACATTGGATGCAAAAATGTTCTCCAGCATCTTTATACCATTTTTCAATGGGCTTTTCGAAAAGCGAGGTGTGGGTACGAGGAAACACCAAGTTGTTTTGGAATGCATTAGGGACTACCTAATATTCAACAAGAACACTATTGCGAGCGAGTTAATTTTGGATCCCAGCCAGAACAAGGCAAACAGTTGTGCGTTTGAAATTGGGAACGCTGTTCACAAGGCATTATTGAACACTCAGCAAGCAATCCATAAGATCCTCCGGTTGACTCGCAAAAGCAAGCACAAATTGAAGTCCGTACTTACTAAGGCACGATGCTGCACTGAGGAGGAGTTTGTTACGATCTACCTAATTCTCAATGAGGTATTCCTCGAAAGCAATACAGTTCCCTCTTCAGTCCAGTTTGAATTCCTAACAGCACACCTCACTGAAATCTACAGCTTACTAAACAAGCTATTAGAAAAGGACCCACGCGAATTGCAGCCACCGATAATGAAAGAGTTGCAGCTTGACACCCGTATAGTGAAGTACACGTGACCATTAAAATCCCGATTAGGACTGAAAGAATTTTCCTACATACAATTTTTTTCAGATGAGATGCTCATTGAAAAGTGCAATTTGAAATCTTTAAAGAGTATACAAGATGCCTAGATCCAAGCGTTCCAAGCTCGTTACGTTAGCACAGACCGACAAGAAGGGTAAGGAGAACAAGACACGTATTTTCGACGATGTTCGTTCTGCGTTAGACACATACAAGTACGTGTGGGTGTTACAGTTGGATGATGTTCGTACACCAGTGTTGCAAGATATCAGATCCGATTGGGCTGGGTCCAAGTTGATCATGGGTAAGAGAAGGGTTTTGGAAAAAGCACTTGGAGACACCCCTGAAGAAGAGTACAAGGACAACTTGTGCAGATTGACGAAGACTGTTACTGGGTTACCAGGATTGTTGTTCACTGACGAGACACCTGAGACGGTGCAAGCGTACTTTAGTGCTTACTCCAAGCAGGACTACTGTAGAGCCAAATCCAAGTCGCCAATAGAGTTTGTCATTCCTGAAGGAATCGTGTACTCCAGAGGAGGACAAATCCCAGAGGAGGAGGACGTTCCTATGTCGCACTCGATGGAAGAGACCTTGAGAAACAAGATGAAGATCCCAACCAAGATGCTGGCTGGTAAGATCACCCTTAACGCACCATACCTTGTGTGCAGCGAAGGCGACGTGTTGGACGTGAGACAAGCTTTGATCTTGAAGACTTTTGGTGTCGCCGCTTCGCAGTTCAAGGTTGGTTTGATTTCATACTACAGCACTGAAAGCTCTGAAATCACCTCATTGACTGCATAAAAAGAGACGAAGATGAAAGAAACTCAAAATGATTCTCTAGTAGCATAGAATTCTGTCCCCTAGGGGTATCTTGTACAATATCCGATATTTACTGATTAATTAAAGATCTATTACTATGTATGAATTAGAATGCAATTAGAAGTCGTCGTCAGGGTCGTCCTGCGGCACGCGTGATTGTACAAAGTATAACCTCGCAGAGCTATTTCCCAAGTTTTTGAACCCGTATGTATTGCTGCTTGGGACTTGGAAGGAGCAACCTCTGGTGACGACAAATTTGTCCGCATTGAGTGAAACCTCGATGAGACCCTTAACAACGTGGAAGTTGTAGACAATGTCGCCTGAATCTTTGAGCATCTTGACGCCTTCCACTGGAAATTCAAGGAGCCCAGCGGCGCTGAAGTCCTTGTTGCTGTCGAACAACAGCCCCATTTGGAAGTTGTCAAGGCCATCTTTAGCTGTACTTAAGGTAGTTCCTCCTGGCGTGAAAGCAACGACCTTCTCCACCTTTTCATTGTTCTGGCTGATCACCGAAACCTTGTGACCGGTGTCAAACCACTCGGAACCTTTAATTTCGGGGTCGGACTCGTAATCGTACTCGTCGGTTTTCGTCTTCTTTTGAGGGGGTGATGTTTTGCCCTTGGGACGTCCTCTTTTGCGGGCCACAGTGGTTGGCACTTCTTCCACCACCTCAGGAATATGCACCACCTCCTTGATTTCTTGGAGAGGGATTCTCTTGATGTCTTGAACCAAGGTGGTGTCGGGGTCCTGCCCATTTTCAAATGCCCTCGTATACACTATCCTTTCGTTTCTCCAGAACGCTAGAGGAGCTATCTTTGTTCTTCTCGATCTTCGTAAACCATCTGGGGGTGGTGATGGAAGTGGTGATGCTCGCACTCTCACTTCTTTCTGTTGCTTCTCGGCTTGTCGCCTTTTGAGTGGTCGCCTTTTGGTGGTTGGGGGTGGTGATAGTAGTTCGCTACTGTCTTCTTGATCGTCATCTCCATCTTCTTCTATTCGTGGCACCATTGGTTTTCTGCTGGTTTTGCCCAATGCCATATTCTTGGTGAGGTTCCCTGCCTTTTTCGATTTGGCCCTGGGTGCTTCTGGCGAGAGACTCTCTGGTGAATGCTGTGTTTGAGTCTGCAGGTATGCCAGTTCTTGTGTGTGTTGTGATGCTCTGGCAGATGGTTCGTAGTCGTAGTCGAAGTTGTCGAAGCTGTCGTTGTTGAAGTCGAAGTTAGCCTCCGCTTCCGCATCTCCAGCATCGTTCACTTCTTCGGTGTTTTTGGTCTTATCTGGGAGTGGCGAGCGCAATGGCGACTTTTTGTTCTTCTTCTTGGTTGCTTTAGATGTGTGAGGGATTCGAGGGAGGTTGAAGGTGTCTGCCTCTTCCGCGTCGGTGAAGTTGATACGACGCGCAACGTTGTCAAAGTTATCCTTTGGAGTGACGTTATTTCGTCTCACATACTTGTTGCTGCCTGTCCGGACACTCCCACTATAGTTGCTGCCACTGTAAGTTCCTCCACTGCCATCACTACCACCCCCTCCCCTGCTACTCCCAGCAACCCTAACCACTCCATCGTCCCCATCATCAGAAAAAAACTCGTCTATATCCTCCATATCATACTTGTCCTTGGTCAAGTTCTGCTTGGGCCGTATACCCGTCTTCCGCGATTGCGAACCGAGATTTAACAAGTCCATATCGACTCTCTGTCCATCTGAAGGCCTTTGTTATTATTTTTGCTTTATATGTTTGGTAAATCTTTGCGTCACAGAACGCGAAACCAGGTCACGTGACCCATCTCTAGACACGCTTGGTACGTGTTTTGTGTAGGGGATTATGGTTAAGGTTAAGATCTTGGGGTGAAGGGTGAAGAGGAGAGTGTTTGGGGAGGTCAGAGGTGGTTTTTTGCGTGGTGGAGGTGTGTTTAGCGAGGTTTGTACGAGTATAGTGGGTGTTTGCTGTTCTTCTTGATAGTGAGATAAGCTGAAGTTGCGTTGAGATAAGGTAGTTGGGATATTTCGGATGGAATGGGATGAGGGCGTAGGGTGCATGAGATCCTTGGTTAGGAAGGGCTGGTTTTGTGGATACTCTGCCTTGGAGTGTAATTGAGACGTATGAAGTGTGGGAGGTGAGGTATTAGCTGGCTGTTTGTTTCACGGCGATTCAAGTTTCGTTTATAAGGGGTATATGGAATGATATTGAGTATGCAGAATGGGAGAAGAATGTTTTTATAGGGATTTGTTCCAATGTTTTATTTGCCTTAACACGGAAATTTGCAGCCATTTTTTTGGTTGTAGGATTTTTGAGAGCAATTGTGGTTCTATAAGGTTGAGGTCTTGGAGGGGAGTGGTTTAGAAAGAATATGAGACTCGCGTATAGAATAGTTTGGGGTCCATGTATTGGGGTCCATGTATTCTATGATGCTGATCAAGAGTTCCTATTGTTCACTTCATCTGGACTTATGCTTGCTGATTCATTTCTTTAGCTGCACTAACCTTATACGAGAGCAAGGAAATAATAGTTTCATCTATCACACATAATGATATACTTTTATTCAAATATCAACCACTGTCAACTCATTGTCAGCTCCAAGAGTAATCTCATACCCTATCAAAATTCCCTCCGTATACGTAATATACAAAAAGAATCGCGGAACCTCCGCCGACGGGGACTGGTTGCGCACACACAACCCTGCGATCGACCGGAATCCGTTCCTTCCCAATGCCAAACTCAATGCGTTTGGAAAAATGTGTTCTTGCCTCATCCCATATACTCCTCTGCTCTGTGTCAACCTAAGCAACAGACACAACCCCTGTTGTGATACGACAACAGCACACAGCAATTCCGGAATCACATGTGTGATGGATATTCTGTTGGTGTACCTCGACTCAGCGTTGAATGGAAGAACAACGTCGAAGAGCCGTTTCGTGGCACTGTTGCAGAAGAGCGAGTCTGCGCGGAATAACCCCACTCGTTTGTTAGTACTGACCACCAAGAAGTCCACCGGCAGAGTGTCTTTTTTGTCCATCCGATACTTGTTCCCGTTCATCGACGTGAAATGCTCTCTCCCATTTAACCTCTTGCTTGTTCGAATAATATCCCTGTGGATCCTCCTGTACTCACTATCAACACTGCTCCACTTGGCACTCTCAAACGCATCTGTCCGCAAAGGCAGCAACAGCACTACGGAGCACTCGAAAAACTGCCAGTTGGCCGCAAGCCCCAAATGGCTCGACTGTACCGGATCAAATACCAAGTCCAAGATCGCAGACTCGTTAACGATATGCTTGGTTTCCTCCTCCTCGTCTATCGATGCATCTCCAAAAACTGCGCAAAGTGATTGCACCTGCTGAAAGCATGCGCTACTGATGGGTTTGGATGTCCAGCAGTCCTCTCCCAACATGGTTCTAGCTGCAACTTGAGGTGGTGCAAACACAACACGCTTGAATCTTTGCTTGTAGTTATCTTCGTATTCATTTCTCTCTTCTTCAGGTGCCATCAGATGGTCAACATAGTACATTTTGTTCCTACTGAATTTGCTATCTTGTTCGTTGAGCGGCCCTTCTGATATGCGGAAGCGTACCTTGAACAAGATAAGCTCTCCTGAAATCGAAGCACATGAAATGTCCACAATATGCACATCCTCCTCGATGCTATGGTTGATGAATGAAACTTCAGGAATGTTGTGGAGTAGTTGAAACAGTTTGACATGGTAGAAGCGGCCATCGCCTATGTGATAATAAAACACAGTGATGCTTTGGGAATTGTCCGACGTTACAATAAGATTATGTCTACCGTACAGCAACATATCCAATCCCCAGAGCGAAGATTCAAGCTTTAGCTTATAGTCGGGTTGAATGCGGAGGTTTGCAAACACAGAAGAATCATCATACTCCTCATCATCGGGGTCATTTTCAATCTGTTTGCGTACACGACTAAATGCACTCATCCGCTTGACTAAGGTACTGCTGTTCCAAAGCATGAGTGTTCCATTGTCCAGACATGCCCCCAACACTTGTTGTCCAACAAATTCGTACGATTTGATATAATTCAAAGTGTGGGGAAAGTGCGGCCACGTTGAGATGATCCTGTCGGTGGTGGTCGTGAACAGGGGCCGAGTGTCGAACCGCATGCTTGCTCTACGTCTTGGGAGCTGTGTCAGCGTATCAAATTGAAATAGCATGAGCTCTGCGTTGGAAGCAGTCACCAAGTAGTCTGTCCCGGTGGTACTGTCTGTGATTACGCAAGCGAGGTTGTTCTTGTACTGTCGTACGTTGTCCATGTTGTGTAGTTTGGTTAGCTCCAATGGACGCATTTTGAGCGAGTCTCTGAACTTGGATCCTGGTGCTCTCTTGACTAATGTTGTGGGAGTGGAGTTATCAATTTGGGTTAAATCGGGATGATACTGATCGTAAACACCATAATTAGGAACTGATACCAGAACATCGACTCTTATTTCGTTCAAGGTAGTTTTATCATGAGCTTCCCAGTGGGTGTATGCAGTTTGGTTGTTACGGGGAAGTTGGTTTGGAGGAGCTTTAAGATCGCGATTCTCCACCTCCATTCGGTTCAGTGTATTGTTTGAGTACCTTCTGTCGGTGTACTTGTTCATTGCAACGTACTCATATTCATGATCTGCTTCTTTAATGTGTTCAGCTGTAAACATTGAGTCATCCAAGTCTCCCGAAGCTGTACCAAAGCAGTCTTTTCGCTCGGAATAGTACAAATCTTCATCCTGACTGTCGTTGGTTTGTCGAGGTGCTTCTTCTTCTTCTTCTTCTTCGTCTTCGTCTTCGTCCTCGTCCTCGTCCTCACTGGCACTTCGTGAGCTCATTTGTCCAGCAAAGTTCATCAATGCCATTGCATTTCGAAAGTAGGTTCTTGCAGGAGCCATCACATCATCTGTGTCATCATCCTGATCATCATCAGTGCTGATCTCACTAAGCAGCTCCGTCCTATCCACAACCAAGTCCGATCGCCTTGCTAGTGTATCCCTTAGCACCCGCTGCATCCCACGATACTCCAAGAAGTACGCAAACCGAGCGTCCATTGGCACACTCGTATCATGTATATCCAATTGGCTCATGGTTGCCACAATTTTTTTTAAATCGATCTGAAAATTAAAGCAAGATGGTGAACCACGCAGACTACAGTAACTACGCCAGCGGGCTTACGAAGGAGGAGGTGTTGCAGCAGTTGCTTGACTCTTATGAGGCTATTTCGATAGACATCACCAACTGGGTCGCCAACTTGTCGAATGCATCGTCGTTGGTTTGGCATGCTTACCATTCGCTTGGGATCCGTACCAATTGGACCGGGTTCTATGTGTTGAACACAGAGGCCAAGGACCAGGAGTTGATCTTGGGGCCGTTCCAGGGCAAGGTTGCGTGTCAGCAGATTAAGTTCGGGAAGGGTGTATGCGGTACGGCTGCCCTGTCGAAGGTGACTCAGTTGGTGCCAGACACCGAGAAGTTTCCGGGGCATATTGCGTGTGATGGAGAAACCAAGAGCGAGATTGTCGTGCCAATAGTGGATGAGGCTGGTGTGGTAAGAGGTGTGCTTGACTTGGACTGTTTGGATTTGAACGGATTTGATAAGGTGGACCAGGAGTACTTGGAGAAGTTGGTTGGTTTGATTGTGAAGAGTTGTAAGTGGTAGGGGGGATTCAGCTGGATGACTTTGAGTGAAAATTACCTGAAGATTGATAGCAATTGTCGTTGATGAATTAAATAATTGTTTGAGCAATTAATTCAGTTGAGCTAGAGATTCAAGGGTATTTGTAGAGTGACGGTATGGGGGATCTGGTTGTTAGCTCAGCAGGAGTTATAATAGAGTGAGACGGTGGAAAGGAATTTTTTATTTGCAGATTGGATTACGGCTGGTGATGATATGTTGAAGAAAGGAATAGACTTCTTTATTTAAAGATTGGTTTCAGTGAGAGTTTACTGGCACTGAAACCAATCTGAGATTAGAGGTAACCTACTTCTTTCTAGAATCATTGAACCAATACACTAAGAATCACAGAGCAAAGTTCTTCAACATCAAGAAATGAACTTCGGGTTTTTTTAACGGCTGCAAATTTTGGCTGCAAATCAACTCCAAGAACTAAACTTTGACGAGAAAACACTTCATGGATACCTCCGTTGCAAATAAAATGCCATAAACTAGTTTCCAAATAGGTTAGTACTCTCCAGATTAAGCTCTCACAAGTTTAATGTTGCTGTAGTCCTCCCAAGCGTATTTAATTAATGAGAATAAAGCCAATACTAATATGAATACTAATGTTAAATTAGGTATTCTTAATTGATGTACACCTTTCTCAGAATTATACAAGGAATCTCACTTGGTGAGATTCTTTCTCAATCAATAAATATATCAATACACAAGAGAACTCAAACAATAAAGTACACAAGAACATCAAGCCTCCGCTTCGGCTCTTCTCTGTTCTTCTCTTTCCAAGTTATGGTACAACAATTCCTTGGCTTTTTCCACCGCAGGGTTTGTTCCGGTGATGGTGAAGACACGTTCTGGTTTGCCCTCCACCTCTTCGCTGATGGCGATGGTGGCGCCGCTGACTCTTCTCACACCCTGGATGCGCAGGCCGCTTTTGCCGATCAAGGCCCCCACAATCTCGTTGGGGAACAGGACGGTTGCAGTTGTCTGCCCCGGCAGCACGCCGTTCAGCAGCAGTCTTCCGCGGTATCCCTCCGATGGGGCTCCGTTGGTGCGTGGTGCGCGTCCGCCGTGGCTGCTCGTGGAGTTTCCACGGGGCACGTAGTAGTTTGTTCCTACAATGCACGAAAAGTCTTCGATGAGGCATCTCGAGATCACGCGCAAGGCGTCGTACAAGTCGTCGACGGTGCCCTGCAATTCGACCAAACGCTCGTTCAGGCCGGGCAAGAACAGTTTCAGTGCGATCATCAGGATACTGTAGGTGCTTTGGATCTGTTGGATACGCGCGCCCTTGGCTCCGATCAAGGTGCCCATCTGGCTGTTTGGTACGAGCAAGCGCAAAATGGTGGTTTCGCCTTGCACACTAGGAGCTGCGCTCAACTGCTTCAATGGAAAGTAGTTGTATGTTTCGACGGCCGACTGGCAAAGGGCCTGTGCGAAGAACAGGAGGGCCTTAGCACAATCGTCCAATGTTCCGCTCACAGTCAAGATACGTTCGTGGGAGCCTGGCTGCAACTTTGAGATGCCGGCCTTGGTGTTGGTTTCGTTGCGGATGGAATCGATAACGTCTCCATTCTGGCCAATGAGACATCCGGCCTCCTTAGCAGACACAAGCACACGGTAGTTGATCAACGCAGAAGAGTTCGTCTTGTCGTACAAGGAAGGAATGGTGCTTGTGTCGGACGGTTGCTTTTCTGGTTCGTCGGACTTTGCGTCTGCAGGGCCATCGACAGCAATAGGAGCAGCAGAAGCAGCCACAACAGGAACACCAGCCGCAGCAGCAGTCGAGGCTGCGACCGCAGCATCGTCCTTGGTGAAAGTAGTGTCAAACAAAGATTCAGTCATTGCGTGAGTGGTAGTGTTTTTTGGGGCACCGTTGGGTAGTGATTGTGCTTCAGGGGGGATGGCTGGAGAAAGAAGCTGAGGATGGTGGTGTGTTCGTAGAGCTCTAGAATACAGCGATAAGTAGTCGGATGAGAAGTTTACGTGTTGCGCTTGGTTGACAAAAAAGTTGAATTTCATGTTTCAGTTCAGGGGCTGGAAGGTTAAGAGGCGTAGGTTTGGGTTTGCACGACCGGGCATGGAGAGGAGATGGGGTTGAGAGAGTGTAGATGGGGCTGGGAGATGGAGAGAGGGTGGTGTGAGGGAGGTGTGGGAGTGGTGGTGGTGTTGGATTGAGGGTGGTGGTGATGTTCTGGCGGTGTTGTTGGTGATGAGTAATGTAACGGTAGAGTAGTTTGGATTAGTGAGAGCTCGCAAAATTGGTGGCGAGCAATGGTGATGGCGATGGCCGAAATATACGAACACGTCCAAGAGATGGAGGTGGTAGAGATCAGCGGACAACAGTGGAGCAGAGGAGTACACACGTAGGGGAATGCATTGTCTTGTACAATAGAGGCCTAGACTATTGCTATTGTTCATTGTAAGTCTTGGTGCTCGTAATTCCTTAGGGACATTTGTGGAGGAATTGGGAGGAAACTGGTGGAGACTCCCGCGGAGATTTTAGCGGACGCTGGACGCGCCTAGCGCGCACAGCGGCCGCCCGCGGAGAATTAGTGGGGAGCGCTCGATAACTAATGCAGGTGGGATTAATGGGATGATATTCTGGTTGCATCATACGGACAAGAGCATTCCTTGTTACTGCTTCTGGTTCACTTTGTTTTGGGGGGAGGATAAGGATGGTTGATTGGTGGAATTGCACTTATTGATGCAGGGAGTTGACGTTATTGGTGGTGCGTGTGGGGAGTGGAGGGAGAGGGAGGGAGGAGGGTGGAGTGATGTAGGAGGAGTGAAGTGGGAGGAGTGAAGTGGGAGGAGTGAAGTGTGAGGAGTGAAGATGGAGGAGAGGAGTCTAGACTGAACGGTATAGACTGCATGGTATATACTGAATGGTATAGACAGTGTGGTATGATACAAAGGCCAGTGGAAAGCACTAAAATTATGACGTAATGTACCATTCAAGGGTCTAGAATGTATGCAAAGATACTTTGAATGGTTCAACGACTCTTTCGGCCATTCTGTCTTCATACAGCATTGATTGCCTAACTGTAGGTTTACCAGGATACCAAGTTCATCTACGTATGCTCCTTAGCTGCCGGTTATTGCACTGATCTCTGCACACATAATCTAACTGGTACGCGTAAATTTTGTTGACGTTACTACCAATACCAATTTGGAATTTGCAGCCATAGGTTAAGAGTCGGTCCAATCATCCTGCGTGAGTAGTAGCAAGATGCTAGGATGACGACGCTAGTATCACGTTAATGAAGGTCTGGGATTAGACAATTCTACCACAATTGGGTTCATTAACCCTAATTGAGCATTTAACTTAAGGTTTCACAGTCCTATTCGCCACAGTGCACAGTGACTATACACTCAGCAACGTACAGCAGCATCCTCTCTATACATCAACCACACCAACACTAAGTTCTATCAATACTGTCAGGACTACCCGTCTGTAGTACCAACCATTTGTAATACCAATCATTTGTAATACCAATCACCAAATCTTGCACCATAAACTCCCAACTCTAAGCCACCACAGTCACACTACAATTAATCTCCCAATTCAATCACTAATCAATAATCACTCACCACTCAATTACCATAACCAATAATCAATCACACTCTTCCTTCCCATCCCAAATCACCAGACAGAACCATCCAAAACGTTCCCCGATACCGGCCCTCAATACACTTTAAACAATGCCAAATTATTCCACCCAATCAGTAGAGTTAGCCTGATAAACAATAATCCCTCATCTCGATTTTTCTCGACCATCACACCACTCCACCCTTCAGTCCTTTACATAACTCAACCTTCCAGCCAAACACCTAGCCTCACCAACTTACACTCCTCTTCCACCACCTGCACTCCACACTTCTCCCGTACATCAAATGAAACTTCCATGCCAACTCTGCATATCCACCCACCGTTTACCTCTCAACAATGCCCCGCTGTCTAATCTCAGGAACTCACCTTGTCCGTCCAACACTAGACCCTCAAACTGATCCAGGCCTGCTATTGTTGCCTTCCATGCCGACGCACTCTGTAGAACCACAGCTTTTGTGTAAGGAGCCTGAATGGAATGTTCCATGAACGTATGGAAGTCTCGTAAATTCACCCAACAAGATAAGCCTACTCCACTCTTTACTTTGGCTCGCTTCGCTCGTACTGTTGCCTTTGCTGACTCTTTTCTTTGGCTCGCTTCGCTCGTTCTTCTTTGGCTCGCCCCGCTCGTACTCTTGCCTTCACACGTTCTTGGTTGGCTCGCTTTTCTCGTACTCTTGCCTTCGTTCACTCTCTTCTTTGGCTCGCTCGTACTACCACTACTATCACTACACTAACTACTATTACGCATTCATTCTATCTACTCACTCGCTCCGCTCGTTCATTATAAAACCCCAATGTAATCCTTAACACTAATCGAATAACTACTGCCCTTTCTATTTTTCGCAGCGATACCCTCATAATCCTCATTATTCACCATGTCTGCAAACGAGTAGTATTCAATAGACTGTTCCTTCTCTGTATCCTCGTTCGAACGCGCTGTATTTCTTCTGCTCAACCTTCTTGAGATGTTCTTTTTCCTTGCTTCCTCACTATGGTCCAAGCATGAGATAAGCAGGGCACTAATGATGGAGCGCAGGCGCAGCCTGTGCTTACCCAAACAGCACTCTGGGTAGCCTTCTGAGTAGAACGTCTTGACGTCCTCTCCATGAGTACTTTGCGTTGCGTGCAGATGTGAAAGCGGGTCGTCGCTATCACTAGCACTGGGACCATCCTCGTCTTCACAGTCCTCTCCCAAACAGTTGAGCTTGACACACCCCAAGTCAACGTTCGGATCCCTAATCATCTCGGTCGTGCTGTCGAGGATCGGTGATATGTAGTCCTCGGTCGTGCAATGCAACGGCGTCTCTGGGTTCAGCAAATGTGCCCTAGACAGGTCAGCCTCAATGCTCCGCTCAAATATACTCTGCTGGCCGTGCTCCATCTCCACAATCTTGGGCGGCGCATTCAGCCGATGCAACGTCTTCTTGATAAAACGGTGTAACTTATGTTCGTGATGTGCTGGCTCTACCTTACTCATCATAGACAAGTAAATTTGTTTTGCTAAAAAAATGGCCCTGCCCAAATCAATATATACGATTGTTCGCTTACAATTTTTGTTATGACCTGAATTATCTGTCGCAGCAGCAGCAAAAGAGATGAAAAATGGGTAAAAAAAGCGTGGTTGGCAGGCCTGAGGAGGGGCTGATGTCTACGCAGAAGGAGGAGGGCTGGTGCAGATGTAAACGCAGGCCTGGCTCAGTGGGGGTGTGCTACTCCGACAGCAACCATGGGGTTGGTCTCCTCATTTTGACAGAAAACTTTTGCTTTGGTGAATGAGGAGACTCGGTCACACCTTTCACCACAAAGTTAGTGGAAGAAAGTACACGACCTCCCAATGCGGGTTGGCTTTGGGTTTTTTTCTGCGGGAGAAGCCAAGTGGAGAGACTGTTTGGGGTGACTTCAGGAGTAGTGTGATAGTGTGCGGTTGGGTAGTGGAGAGGTGGTGCACGAGAGGAGGTGCAGGTGTTGAGTGCGGTTTTTAGGTATATGTATAGCGTGATATAGACGTGTGCATCAACTCCGAAAACTGAAATTGGACGAACTTGGCAACCAGTGTCAGGTCCGTTATCTTTTCTAAGCCATGAATATTTATAGTACAAGGGCTGAATTTTTACGTGGAGTAAAGTGTGGGTCCATCGTATCATTATTATTGATGATTGTATATGACTATGAACACGTCGGTGGTGTGTTTACTGTAAGTGATATGGTATGATCATAGGTCCACATGCTCTATTCTTCTTTTTATTGCTCTGGGTGTCTAATTATCTTCTGATCTTACGTCCCTTTCAGAGAAGTAATCACTTATTGATTCGTACTTTAAATAAGGTTATCGATTCGTATATCGCACAACATCTGAATCTCCAGTTCTGGGCATAGACATAGGACGATAATCTCTACACTAGTATCCACAATTCTTATCTGAGATGTGTTGCACATACATAGAGATAAATGACTACGTATCTTCTCTACACTTCTTTACACCTTCTACTACACTATACCTAAAAGTTTAATCTACATACCGCATACTATCTCCTAAACTACCTCCTAAACTATTTTCAATATAACTTTATCTTCTCACTCAACATGATACTCCAGTCTCAACACAATATCAACCTGTCATCAATCCTTCACTTGCTCATAAAATATTTCATGTCTTCTAATCTTTCTGTTTGTAAGGAACACAGAAACACATCCACCATCATTCATCTACCATCATTCATCTCTCAAACAATCCTTCTCTTGTTCTCTCCTCCTTTCTTATCTCTGTGTAGCTTGTCCGGTCGCTGTTTCCTGTTTCCTGTTTCCTGTTTCCTCTAATCTCCTCCCTCTCCACTATTCTCTCCACACTACATCCTAAAATCATGACCGTTTAAACTATTCATCTTCACGTTCTCAGCAATCTTCATACCTCCATCTCATCGTCTCGATTATTATCAGCTACTTCGTCTGCCCGCGAATAAACATCTCCAACTCACGCCTCTGCTACACCACTACCTCCCAATCTCGACCTCTGGCCCCGGCCTCTTATATGTACTCCATCGTTGAATTTTTTGTGTCAAAACAAATCCAAACACCATGACTCTAGAAGACAAGGTGGCAGGTGCTGCTGAGGCCATAGCAGAGGCCGTGAAGTCTGCTTCAGATGGGTCTCTGATTGCCCATTCGTTCTATAAATCAGTTACCCTGGTTATTGCAAGTGATGCAAGTAAGGTTCTCTCACATACTACTTCGGTTGCTGGTGAAGTAACCCAGACCACGGTTGTTTATGAAGTTAGTTTGAAGACTGCTGCCACAGACGTGGTGGGTAATATCACCAGCAATGCTTTCAATCATGCTGCTGCTGTTGTTTCGCATGCTACAGATGCGATCAAATCTACAGTGTCCAACTGGCACCCGCACTCGTTTGTCAACTCTTTGGACACACTTGCTTATGAAGTGCCACGCAGAGTCTCTGCATTGAGTCCAAGCATTACGACTCCCCTTGCTATTTTGTTCATTTCATTAGCGTGCGTGTACGCCGGTGCCAACTTTTCAGTCACCAAACCGATAAAAGCGGCCGACCCAAACTCAGACATCGACTCGAAATACTACCATCCTACAGACAACGACGATGTTGTTTCGTACGTGAAGAACTTGGGCGACATAGTGTTTCTCAGTATGGGCGCAAGCGAAGGCTTGGGCCTTGGACAGGTAATTGCAGCACCAATCACCGCAGCAGCAATGTTGTGGTTGATCAACTACGGAATGAAACACTTGAGCATCGAAAACATCAACTGGGGCATGAACTGGTACGTTGCGTTGCTTGCCCCGGTAGCCGTCGCTGCAAACTCGCAGAAAGTGTATGCTGCTGCTCAGAGATACCTCGGAATTCGCTCGAGGTACAGATTGACTATCGGAGAAGAAATTAACAACTATCCTTTGGGTGTTATCGAAACCATTCAAGAAGAAAAGGTGTTGGAGGCATTCAAGGTCAAAGAGCCAAAACAGAAAAAGAGATGGCTCAGACTGTGGGAAAGATATTCCTCCAAGAACCTCAAGGTGTGGGAACCAACTGTTTTCTCCAACAGCAAGGAGCTGTTTAATTTGGTGTTTGACGTGCGTCTGTTGGTTTCACACCCTGCAGCTGCTGCCGTAGCCTACACATTCTATAAATTGAACCCGGTGTTGTCTAGCTATCCTCACGAAGAAACCAATTGGATTGCCTTGGACCTTGTTGCTGTCAACTTGGCTGTATTCTCCATCAGTCTGTTGAATGTGCAACAATTCAAGTACGCGTACCTCCTTTTGGCAGGATTGTTTGTCTATGACATCTTGATGGTATTCAAGACCCTGTTGATGATGAATGCAGCCACCAAGTTGAACGTTCCGTTCAAGTTGTTGATTCCACGGTTTGTCGAAGAAAAGGTTGAGATGAGCTTGCTCGGGTTGGGAGATATTGTTATTCCTGGGGTATTTATTCGGTTGTGTTTGCAGTATGATTATGCCAGGTTCTACGAAAACGGCAAGGCATTCCACCACAAACGGCCTGTCCCCACGCCGTACTTTTACGTTTCGCTTGTTGCGTACGGCGTTGGGCTAGCGAGTGCGTTTGGTGCGCTCTACGTGTTTGACGTTGGCCAGCCAGCCTTGCTTTACATTGTGCCCGCACTCTTGTTGTCGCAAGCGGTAGCTGCGGGCGTGCTCAAAGACAAGGAATGGTGGAAATACAATGGGAGCTTTGGCAGATTCAAAGGGCCCACGAAAGAAGACGATGAGGACGTGTCAGACGACGATGACGAGGACTATGTGCCGGAAGCAGGACAAGAAGAATACGACGAGTGGGTGGACCGGGTGGAGCTCAAGAGATTGGAGGACGATCTGGCCACCGACATGGACGAAGGCGTTGTTTACGTTTTTGAGAGCGACGAGGAAGACGTGACGTTCCGACTCGAAAGCTCTGAAGAAGAGGAGGAAGAGGAGGACGATGTAGAGGAAGACCTTCCGCGGGTGATTGCGTTGATGCAACGCGACAGAGAAAGAGAGGTTGCGGCGTACTACAGCGACGAGGACGAGGACGAGGACGAGATCTAGCCAACGGCTGAAAAATATGATAGTGGATGTATTGTCTAATAAACGAATAGGATACACGGTTAACGGCGCGCACCGAGAAATGGGGTGCCAACGTATCCAATGTAAGGGCAGGCAAGGCGTGCAAAGAGGAGAAGCAGTAGATGAAGCAGATCGACAGATAAAGATAGGCATGTGTAGAAGATAAGAGATGATAAAGGAGGTCGGGGGTTAGACGGAAAATAGGAGCAACATTAATGATCGTTCGAGGGCTGGGCAGAACCACAAGGCATTATCAAAGGCAGTGCCGTATCGGGTTCTGCCCTCCATATCTCTCGCCCCTGCACGTGTTTGACAGATGCGATAAATTACGGAAGCTGCAAGCAAAGGCAGATGGTACCGTTCAGACCCTGGAAAAAAGCAGGCATGCCAGAGCCCATGTGAGTGATTCCGTCTGAGGCGTTGCTATTGTTGTGGAGATTAACCTGACGCGTGTGTACTGAGTGATAGGATCCTCTGATAGGAGTCCAATAGGGGCAATATTAGTAACGATTCTGTGTACAGGATTCTCCACATCAATAAAGTTTCGGAAACTGAAAAATTACGAATGAAAAATTTATTGGCGACTGGCGCATGCAATTTTATGTACTGACCATGGCGGGGGATGCCATGGTGTCTAATGTTCACTGGTATTGAGGTTCAGTGCTGAGGTGCTCATTAATGAGGGTGCTCAGCACTGGGGGTATTCAGTGATCTGCTCAACAAGCAGTTGGTGAGTGAGGTTCTCATTCTCTGCGAGAAATACCGTGGATCATCTCACTCTCCGCTAATGAAATAGTCTCATCTCATTCTAACCAACTTATCTATCATCTGCAACTCCTGGTCCAAGCGTAATCCGCTCCCCAAATCGTAATCGTCGTCATCAATGTCAAGATACAAGTTCATGCACTTCGGAGCCGTAGCCTGCTTGACTCTCTGCGATGGCAAGACCGGTATACTCACCGACGGCTGCCTCAAGGTCGCATTGGCTGGCGGGAAAACCAGCGCCCGCACTGGTAAAAGAAACTCCTCGTTCACACAATCATAAGCATACCGTGTCGCCACCTTCGGACGTACACCGAAGGTAAACATCTCTTCAATGTCTCGGATGCTCTTATCGAAGATCTCGTGCTCCAACTTCATCCTCTTCAAGGATTTGCCATTCTGCACACTGTACGAACTGACACTCGTGTTCGAATGATGGTATTCTGACGACTCACTCCCAAATGCTCTCTTCATATTCTTACGCTTCTTTCCTGGAAATTTTCAGGCTCCAAGCATATATATATATTCGCTATCTATGGAGGGCGCATTTTGTGTCACGAAATCTCTGACTCCACGCTTTCCAACAATAGCAAATACATACTTCCCCTTTCAGGCCTGAAGTTTCCCCTTCCTAATATTTACTTTGCTCGTGTCCTATTGTACGGGCGGCTCGTATGGCTCTAATGTGGCTGCTTGTTTATCCGATATGGATTGCGCTCCTGATTATTGCGTTTCATAGTTGCTGCTGACCTCCTCCAACTCTTCTACCGATGCTGCCGTGCTCCTATGGCTTCTAACGTGTGCATTGTGTCATTTCCTTATCTTGGGTGAGAGCTTTGCGGTTTTCATATTGCGGCTCGGGCTTTGTTTCTTGACAGCAAATTCATTTGCTCACTGGCGTTTGGCTGACGTCTCCTGGCACGTTCGCAGACCCTTGCTGTTTCGCGTTTGCTTCTGCTTCGTGGTGTCCACTTATCGCGGCAGTCGTTCTTATCTTTTGTTCAGCTGATTCGCATACAATGACCTTTGAGGTCTTTTTCTCTGCCATGGCCGATGCAACCGTTTCGCTCTTTGCTTTTTGATCGCCCAGGCAGACCGTAGATTCCGTGGTGTTGTTTGTCGATCTGTAGCACTGTTGTTTTTCTGTGGATTTCCATGTGGCTGCCTTCTATAGTGGTTGTGCACATCTTACGACCTGTCGTATCTCTGTATCGTATTCCATGTGAAGTCACGAGTCATGAATCAATATGTTGAAATGTGATATCTTCCTGATGTGGAAGCTGCAAAGTAACGTTCTGCTCATGGAATTTTTCCGATATCTCTTATCATCAAGACGTTTGATGTCTCTTGCTAAAGAATCGCGCCTCCTAATTAGAACAATGTGCAGTAAGTGACACACTGCACTGCAGTGTGTACTAAAGTGATACCTTTTATAATCGTCCGTAGGTTTTATCAGTCCCGATCAACCATTGAATGCTATCTTCTATCCACCTTCCAGTCTTCCATTATATCCCTCCAGTATATTCCTCCAGATATTCCTCCAGATATTCCTCCGGTACACCCAGTATATCCACCTTCCAGAAGCTTCGCTCTCTGTGATATGACGTATACACCAAAGACTTATCGTCTTTACTTGTTGGCTGCAAAAAATATAGACAGTTTCCTAATGGAGCCATAGCTGTTACGCTCATCTCCTTGTTCAACGAGGTACACACTTTCACGATATCTGAAGCCTATTAGTCGACCTAAAAAGCTACTGGAGATAGTAACAAGGATTGTGTATTCAGAGGCGTTCTACAAGTAAGAAAATCTGTTACGGAGACGTAGAATTCGTTGCTTATTACCATCACCCAACCTCATCAGTAGAACTTGGTGACAGACGTCATTACAGTTTGCCATTCCTTTTGTCAAGCAAAGCCACTGTACCTTGCACCAGTGGCTTTGCTTCTCTTAGTAACAAACAAGTGAGGTGCAGAGCCACTCGCGATGCTCAGCAGCCATCTTTGCTTTCAAACCAATTCAACATTCTCTGCATAATCGAAACACGGAATACCACCACCATAGTACGTTATCGTGGCGTCGGTTAAATGCTCGGATTTTTATATGACACAGCACCCAATTCTAAAACAATGGACCAGCCAAGAGTTAAATGACACCTTATTTGGATTGCTCATTCATCACCACCCAAACACCCTCTTTATTCCTCCGATGTACCCACTCTCAATCTTCTCCCTCATCATCTGTTCCTCTCCCATCGGTATTCCCACCACACTAACCACCATCTTAACCTTCTTGTTCTCATTCTTCAACCCAATATCGATCTGCGCATAATGCCCTGCCTTCCATTCTTCGAATCTCAACAACTGTTTTATCAGTTTCCCTTCTTCATAAACAAGATGCCTGCCAGTCACACTTCCTCCAAACATCTTGAACCGGCCACCTGTTTCTGGTGGATATGCACCCATGATCGCCAACGACCGGCTCCACGCACTTATCCTATCACGGTCAAGCAACGTGGTGTACAATTCTTCGGCACTTGTGTTGAACGTCTCCACAACTCGTACACTCGCTACACTGTACAACTCTGTGCCCTCGTTAACCTCAAACACATTGCTCACAATCAAGTCACAACGAAAATCCTCAAACGCCAATTGCATCTCATCCTTGACATGCATCAACTGCTGGTACAAGTATTCGCCCTCCTCCATCTCAACATCGTCGCTGTACTCTGCCGTTACTTCTATTTCCAGACTTTCAGTGAAACCATCCACCAAAAACCTTCCTTGAACCTTGGATTGAAGTCTGTTGACGTATGAAAAGGGCACGGTTACCTTCAATTCATACCTTGCATCGTAATTGTTGAGCCCAACCCGCCTAATCTCAACTGGTCTGATAACCTCAACGGTTGGGGCCTCATGAACATACACGTCAAACGCACTGTCACGATACAAAAACCGATCAAACGCCTGCGTGAAGTACTTCTCTGTCCACCTATCGCAATTGATAGGTGTTTTAAACTTGTCCATCCTGTCTGCTCTACTCTTCTTCGTCCTCGTCTTCGTCTTCGAGTGTCCCATATTCCCAGTCACATGATCTTGACCTGTCATTTTTTTATTCAACAAAAGATTTGAGCTCCAGAAGCAAATGGTGTTAGCAGATTTAGGGACTCGTTTACGAGGGGCACTCTCCTCCGTGGACTCTGCGTCGGAAGAGGAGATCAAGAACATGATCAAGGACATCTGCACCGCACTTTTAGAGTCCGATGTCAACATCAAGTTGGTCTCCAAGTTGAGAGACAATATCCAGAACCAGGTCAAGAGCGAGTTGAAGGAGGACGAAAACGCCATGAACAAGCGTAAAAAGCTCCAGAAGATCATCTACGACGAGTTGGTAGGGTTGGTGGACTCACACGAGGAGCCTCCCAAGCCCAAGAAGTTGTCGCGTGCGTCGACAACGAAGAAGATCACCAAGATCGTGGACGGCAAGAAGAAGGTTGTCCGCGCCAAGTCGAGCGAGTCGTCGCATGTAATCATGTTTGTCGGTTTGCAGGGTGCTGGTAAAACCACCTCGTGTACCAAGCTTGCTGTGTACTACAAAAAGCGGGGTTACAAGGTGGGATTGGTGTGTGCTGATACCTTCAGAGCTGGTGCGTTTGACCAGTTGAAGCAGAACTCCATCAAAGCAGGAATTCCTTTCTACGGCTCGTACTACGACACGGATCCCGTCAAGATTGCAGGCGAAGGTGTGGCCAACTTCAAGAAGGAGAACTTTGACATCATCATCGTTGATACTTCTGGTAGACACAGACAAGAACAAGCACTTTTCGATGAAATGATCCAGATCTCCAAGGAGGTCGACCCCACACAGACCATCATGGTTATGGACGGGTCGATTGGTCAGGCTGCCGAGGCCCAGGCCAAGGCATTCAAGGAGAGCTCCAACTTTGGTTCGATCATTTTGACCAAGATGGACGGACACGCTAGAGGTGGTGGTGCTATTTCGGCTGTCGCTGCAACCAAAACCCCAATCGTGTTCATTGGTACTGGTGAACACGTCAACGACTTTGAAATCTTCAAGCCAACCACCTTCATCTCGAAGTTGTTGGGAATCGGCGACATTGGGCTGTTGATCGAACACATCCAGTCGCTCAACCTCCAAGACGACGAAAACCACAAGCAGTCGTTGGAAAACATCAAGGAAGGGAAGTTCACCCTCAAGGACTTCCAGACGCAAATAAATAACTTTTCCAAGATGGGACCGTTGACCAACATTGCGCTGATGATCCCAGGGTTCCTGAGCGTGATCAACGAGATTGGAGAAGAAGAGACACTGAAGAAGTTGAAAAACATGGTGTACATCATGGACTCCATGACACAGAAGGAGTTGCTCAGTGACGGGCGTATTTTCGCAGAGGAGCCATCGAGAATCATCAGAATAGCACAAGGCTCGGGATGTCCTGCTGCCGAGATCGAGATGCTTTTGCAGCAGCACAAGGTGATGGGATCTGTGGCCAAGACGGCGATGGCAGCACAGGGCGCACAAGGCCCTGGTGGAAACCCTCTTGGAGGAAACCCACAGATGGCGAGAATGATGCAGCAGGCACAATCCAACCCCAACTTCATGCAGCAGGCAATGAGCATGCTCGGAGGCGGAGGCGGTGGTGCAGGTGCCGGAGGAATGGGCGGATTGGCCAATATGATGAACCCAGAGATGATCCAACAAGCACAACAGATGATGAGACAAAACCCACAAATGATGCAACAGGCACAGCAGATGATGCAAAACCCAGGAATGATGCAGAACTTGATGTCGCAGTTTGGAGGTATGGGAGGTGCAGGAGGTATGGGTATGTAGTTCTGTAGTAATAGATTGTCATGAGTGTTGATATCCTAATGAAGTTTTGAAGTTTTCTAAATTTTGCACCCATTCTTGAGAAAAGTATGAGGTTGAGAGGCAGTATATAAATATTTAATTAAATGGTGTCTTCGAGTATTACCATCAACGAGGTTACTAATAGCAGGAATCACAAGTCTCTATGGTTAGGAATGTACTTTTCAGACTAATTGACTTCTGATACAAAGTTCGATAAACTGGAGAAATGATAAATCATCTTAAGTCTACTGACAACTTAAGGTCGAGAATTTAAGAAGGAAGTTGAACTTGGACTATTCAGCTATGGTTTCAGTCGATAGGTGATCAGTTGGAGTAAACTCCAACTGAAATTTGGTATTCTTTATCGACTACAAGTCCTTAGTGCCTATCATTCTGCTTACTTCTAATTCTACTTGCTTCTGTTCGTTACTTCTCAGTACTTCTCAGTACCTACATCTCAGCACCTACTTCTCAGCACTTACTTCTCATTACTCTCAGTACTCTCAGTATCTCATTACTCTCAGTACTCTCAGTATCTCAGTACTCTCAGTACTCTCAGACTCCCCTTCTCTTCCTTGTGAAAGCAACGTATACCTCGTTATAATATTACATTTTATACTGCTTCATGAGTCAAACATCACATCTGTCAGTGCTCATCGTCTGTACTCTCCATATATCTAACCAGATCGTGATCCATTCAGGGCCACCTCTATCTATAGAAATCTGGTCTTGCAGTGTTCATACCGTACTCACTCAAAGCACTACTCAAGTCTTCCATGGTCAACACGATCTTACCTTGCTGGTTTCCAGCGTTCGATGACGAGTGCAGAGGCCCCTGCTGTTGCTCCAGACCTTCTCCACCAGCCCCTTCACCCGCAGCCATCAGCTGCTGGTTGGCAAACTGCTGGCCTTGCAAAAGTAACTTGGCTCTGACCTGTGGGTTCAGCGAGTTGTACACCGCACTCGAATTACGGATCCGCAGGTACTCGTAGGCGTCCTGGGTCAAATCCAGCACAAACTTCTGTGTTGCAAGCGCAAGCAACCTCTTGATCTTGACATCCAGAGTCTCAAACCCGTTCTTGGCCAAGTAGTAATCTGTCACTGCGTCTGGAATAATAGGTGCGAAGTCTCCGTCCATCAAGTCCAACACCTCCTGAAGTGTCTTGTCTTTCCTGGTAAGCTCAGGTAAGTCGGGTATGGCTGCTAATGCAGCAGCTGCTGCTGCTGAGCTACTCTGATGCTTCACCTTCTTGGTCTTGACCTCCTCAACCTTTTTGTCTGCCTGCGGAGGTATTATATGCTCCTCGATATCATTGAACTCTTCGTCCATCTCCTCGTCTCCGTCCCTGTCAGCTTTGCTTGGTTCACTCATGTTGATATCTGAATTTTTTTGTTCACGTCTTTTTTTTAAAATCAACCATGACAAGTGCAGAGACGTTTGGGAATTCTCTACTGTTGAGGGTTGATGGAGCCATTGGGGCTATGTCTATATCGCCCAATGGTCGCGATGCTGTGTTGGCTGGTCGAAGGGGTCTTTTTATCATCGATTTAGACGATCCTTTCACGACTCCGAGATGGTTGCACCATGTAACTCTGTGGGAGGTTGCAGACGTTCAGTGGTCTCCGCATCATCATGTCAAGCCTTCGTGGTGTATTCTGACGTCGAACCAAAAGGCATTGTTGTGGGATCTTGCTCGTCCCTCGAATAATGCTATTTTGAACGTGTTGCATAGGCATACCAGAGCTATCACGGATATCAATTTCCATCCCCAGAACCCAGAGGTGTTGGCGACATGTTCGGTGGACACGTTCATATACAGCTGGGATATGAGAACTCCCCGAAAACCTGTTGCTCTGTGGGCTGACTGGAGAGCAGGCACCAACCAGGTTAAATGGAACCACGAAGACCCCAACCAATTGGCATCTGCTCACGATAATAGTTTTTACATTTGGGACTCGCGTAAGGGCTCGCTCCCATTGCTTAAGGTGAATAATGCACATCTGCGAAAGATCAATGGACTTGATTTCAGCAATGGTTCGGAGAACTTCATCACTTGTTCGAACGACCACACTGTCAAGTTGTGGAATTTGAAGTCTACACATGCGATTGAGGTGATTGACAAGTTCAATTACTTTGATAACTGGACAGCGGACTCTTCTTTGCCTGCACCGCCAACCTTGAGTCCGTCTGTGGTGATCAAAACAGACTTCCCTGTGGCGAGAGCAAGACAATTGCCGTTTGGGAGTGACAAAGCATGCGGGATAATGCCTTTGAGAGATGGCCAGGACGCAATTCATATTGTTAACTACGACAGTGCATACCAAAAAGCATTAGATACGGGTGTTACCGAATACATTGATGCCAACCCTGTACATTCATTCAAGGGACATAAAGGAGCTATGAAAGATTTTCTCTGGAGAACAAGACACGAGAATTATGAAGGCATCGAAAAGAAAAACAACTGGAGAGATTACCAGTTGGTGACCTGGTCACTGCAGGACTATGACTTGAAGCTTTGGAGACACGATGAGGATTTGTACAAGAAGGTCAATTACAACCCAACGTACAACAAAATTCTCAACTATGACGACCTGGACAGCGACGACCAAAGTTCTGTCAAGACAGAACTGGATTACACATACCAAACCTACTGTACAGAACCCGTGGTGCACTTTGAGGACATTGCACGACGAAACGGAGGCGATATCTTGTCGCTGATGACAAGATACGTGATATCAGAAAAGAAAGCCCACGGAGGACATTCTGCGTACCAGCTCAACCAGTTGGACTGGATCTCGGGAGTTCGCATGGGACGTGCATCTGCATTTGACGACGACGATACAAATGAGCCATCCAATTTAGGTGAAGAAGTAAGTGTTGTTGGACACAAATTCCCCAAAGTACGGTTCGAGAAGATCTCGGTATCTACAGGAGAATTAGTGGTGAGTTTGAGAGGACCGGTTCTGACTGTTCAAGAACCCGAGGAGACGAAGGATACCGAAAAGGAAACAAGAACGCTGACAGTTTCGAACGACGAGAAAACAACTGAATCGAACTCGTCCAACAACACCATAACACCACTTCCCAACAGCGGCACACCAACAGTGCCATCAGTTAAAGAAGAAACCACTGAACAAAAGCTTGTATTTATCAGGTTGGTCATCACATTCCCTAAAGCATACCCATATGTTGAAGAAATAAAAACAGACAGTTCACGCTCTGCCAAAAGACTTGTCAAACTCCAGAAACAAAACTTGATCAAATTCCATATTGAAGAGACCCATGAGTTGCCATCTGGTGTGAGAAACGAGATGTTGAAAAACTTGGACCAGATTGCATACTTCTACACCAACAAATACAAGAGGTTCTGCCTTGAGCCGTGTTTAAGATTTTTAATGGGTGACAAGATTGAGCTCAATGACGAAGGAATGGAAGAAACACACGCAGAGAAGAATGACGAATTGGAGGGAGAGTTTATTGAGGTTGGTACAGAGGGATGGGCCGATGATTTGATCAACCAGCAGCCCCTGTTTGACACCATGAAGGACGATTCGCTGGGCGAAGAAGATAATGCAGAATTGATACCAGTTGCGATCAATAACGATCCTGAGGAGGTGCATAGTCCTACACCTCTGCCCTACTCACCAACTCCTGGACCTTCTGTCATTGCTACGGCAGCCGCAGCCGCAGCCGCAGCCGCAGCAGCTGCTGCTGCACAAATTGCATCTAAGCGTACCTTTTTCGATTCAACCCCAGTGCCAAAAGGATGTGGAGCAACCTGGTCCCCCACTGGTCATTTGGTTTGTTTCTTCATCCCCAAAGATACCGACGGAGGCGAAACAAAAAGCTCCTTCAACCTTTTCAAGTTTACTGACGGAGGTTTCAGTTTGAAAACTCACAACCACCATCACAGTCACCATAGCCATCACAGCCACAGCAGCCACCATGAACCAGGAGAAACTTCTGAGCTGGAGGAAGAAGCAAAAGAGAGCGACACACTGTCCTCCGCATCATCCCTGTCTGACGACAGTTTCCACAACGATTTGGAGGATATGTTGCAAGAAGAGACTGTACGTCGTTTGCCCAGCCACTTCAAGACATCTGCTGGACTCGGGAATAGATTTGCCAGTCGTAGCAACAACCAGTCTACCATCAATCGGTTTGCAGGCGGACTGGCTCTGAACTACAAGTCCTCAATTAACGACAAGAAGAGACGTGAGAAGAAGAATAAGAATTTTGTTGGCATTTTTGACTTCAGACATTTGATGCCAGATAAGTATGAGTTGGCATGCGAGTACAGAGTGTTGGGAGACTCACCAGAGAAGTTGGCACGGTACAACAGTGAAATAGCCATGAAGTATGGACTCATTGAGATCAGTGAGGTGTGGAAGATCCTTGAGATGATCCTTATTAAGGATGTGGCAATTGAAGATATCAACCCACTGTACTACCCGGCACATTTCAACCCCCACTCCAAGTCAATTCGCAATGAAGAAGCCTTCAATCAGCTTTTACACAATGCAGAGATAACACGGAAGATCCTTCCTCCCAAGAAAGATTTTAGGTTTTTCTGGGGTACACATCCTGTGGGACATAGCTGGTTGATTGCTGAGATCTTCAAGTACTTTGAGGCGAGAGGAAATGTGCAGATGCTTGCAATGCTTTCTTGTATAATGTATGAGAACAGCAACCACTTTAGAAAAGACTCACTGGACTTGTTCAACATCCCCATTCACACTCCATATCAAGTGATGCCTCCGCCACCTCTGATTTTGGCGTTGCGCAAGTTCAATGAGAACAACCAGCATCGGATTGTCAGCCATGAAAGGGAACATTTGTACTCGTTCCAAGATTCGTTAGATGGTAGAGCGGGATTGGTGGAGTATGCAACACTGAGCCACCGGCACTCTTCATTGCTGGTTTTCCGTAAGGAACAGCATGGGTATGCGAAATCCATCACATCCTCAATAGGAAGCTTCAAGGATTCACTGCTGCCAGATAGGTTCAACTTGAAGAAAAGCATTCCAAATACATTTATGTCGAGCAATGAGTATGCGCTTTCGAGCAGCCATGAAATGTTACGCGACAATTTGAAGTTGACAAGCATGAACAAGTACAGGATTAAAACACCCAATGAAAAGAGAAAGATGAAGAGTAACTCGATAGCTGGAAACCCACCACTGATAACTCTTCAAATTGGATCTGGAGGTACCTCAAATTCAGGTACGCCAGTTCCAAAATCGAAAAATAAATTAAGACCTCCACCGATGGTTACTATTGACATGCAGAACACAGACGAGTTAGATCTATTTGAAGACGTTTACCTGCTGTCTTTACTTCAATCACAAGATCTGGCCAAGGTGAAACTGTACAGAGAGCAGTACGCTAATATGCTTTATGTTTGGGGACTTCCTATAAACCGTATTAAGATTCTCAAGTTCAACTTCCCACTGGAGACGACGGACAGGAAAGCGTCCCAGTTTAATGTTCACAGTGTTAAGATTGGAAGACGTAGCCGCAAGAGACAGAACCACAACCAGTTGTTCATCAACGCCGTCACACTGCTGGCAGTGGCGTTGAACAACGCATGGAACACCAACAAACGCAGTCAGTTCAAGTACTGTGTGTACTGTAACTTGGTTGTTCTGAAGAACATGTTGGTATGCTCCAATTGTGAGCATGTTTTGCATACAGACTGTGCGTCTGAGTGGTGGGGAAGTGAAGACGTCAACGAGTGTCCTAGTGGCTGTGGATGCAGCTGCTTAGAACATGTTGGAAATTCACATAATGAGGAGTAGTATGTGTATTAAATATATACATCGTTAATCATTAGTTTCTTCTTCTTCTTCTCTCTTCAAGAATATCCTCGTATCTCTTTATAACCAACCCAACACATAAATGCACAGACATGTTTTCATTAGCACTGTGTATGGAGTCATGGTCGGCACTTACAGGGTTGTCCAATTGGATTTCCGCTTGGTTTCTTCCTATGATGTTCGTTTCACGCAACTCACCGATTGGGGTAGCGTCGAGGTAAAACTCTGGTTTCTTTGCTCTCTTGCTTATGCTGAAGTATTGGCTCCATGGACGCAGGTCGTGCTTCACGAGCTTGTGCGAATGTTTATCTTCCCAACTGTCTATCAATGAGTAGCCACGGTCTGGGCCCAATTGAAAGAGTGTGTAGAGGTACCTTCCAAGTGCGTACTTTCTTTGGTTGATCCATCTATATACCACACCCCCGTATTCGTACTCAATGATTGGCATTACATGGTGGTAGAATACGGTCACTTTCGAACCGTTGGCAAAGTCTAATACATAAGCACTGTACTCCATACTGGGGTACTTTCGCACCACACAGTACTCTTTAACATCTCTGTCCTTGTCAAAAAGTCTTCCATGAGGGACCTTAGATCTGGTCACAGTCAAGAACTTGACAGAAAAGGTTTGGATATGAGCTTGGAACAACGGCATCCCATAGCCCTGCGATTGCACATCAAGAGCAATTTGTGCATTCTCTTGACTGTTCCTGAAAGCTTTGTATTTGGATACACTATCACGAGAAGGAAACAAGGTTAGACTTCTACTAAAGTACTTGTTTGTGATTGGAAACAGTTGGGGACTTCCACCCGAATATTGTGGAGGAGGAAGGTCGTCTTCATACATTGCCTCCTCGTAAGAAGGTTTGGCCTTTTCGTCATCATACTGACCATGTTTCATAAGTCTTTTCATCATCTTGGGTAAAGTTGCAAGTGAACAGGATACAAAAGCTGGGGAACGTTGTACCTTTATACAAAAATTTCACTGGGTATATGGTTACGAGTAGCTGCTGGTTAGCATTGGTCAGTGTATAATGACCAGGAGTTGTTTTTGAGCGATGAACGGATATGAGTACAGGGTTGGTAACTACCTCCGGTTGGTTGTTGGACACTGGGCTTTTGCTGTGCCAATGACAGATTTTTGAGCCTCACAGAAGAACGTTGGAGTTATGAGCGATTGCTTTGTGGACCGTAAGAGTTTTTGATGACTCCAGACATGAGTCTTGCGGTAGTTTGGTCCAGTTGGTATGACCAATTAGGGAGATTTAGATTAAGGTTTAGTATCAAACCATTGGTACGTTCTCATGTAATGATAGACTTCACCACAGATGTAGGCTAGGCTTGACTGTACAACCTTTTTCTGTACGGGTGACCTTACGAGTGCACTTCCACACCCCTAACGTATTGGATGGGTGGCAATGGATAGATGGGTAGAAACGTTGGCTGGTGCGCAGCTGTTGAAACAACAATAAATTCGTCTTGTGGCTGTCTCTTTGACTTGTGATGGTTGTTCTCTGTGTTATTGAGTGAAATATAGGTACAGCCCCGTAGAAATTACGAGGGTCTAAGCCTTACGTAGGCAAGATTCCGCGTTTCTTCGCGTGGAAGCAGTGCCCAGGCAGTGTTTTTCGTATTGTTGCTCGGGCTCATGCTCTGTGCACAGGGGTGACCCAGGTCACACTGTCTGTTGGAAACGGTTATTGATAAGATTGGATGGTGATATTCGGTGTCGAGAATCGAGGATTATGACGTAGGCGAAATTTGGGTTTTGGTTATCGCTGTGAATGAAGTGAATGAAGTGAATGAAGTGAATGAAGTTAGCGATTGCATGGTGTGCAGTGACCTGGTGCAATTGCGTGGTGTGGTAGATGACTTGGTTCAAATCGTGGTGTTCACAGTCTTCTTGAATTGAATCTCGAGGGAGAGTTGACTTGATGAGGTGGTGTAGTCTTCGAAGAAGCAATGATATTTATCAGGATATGAGATAAGTTAGATCTTCCCAGATGTCTAATACTTCAATTGAATTTGCAAAGGAATCAACTGAAATTGAAATTTCCGTATAATTTTTCATTTGCAGCCAATGGATATGTGTAACAATAGGTGAATAATAGTAGATGTTGGGTTGAAGAAGTGGCACATGACAGCGTACAACAGTCATTTATCGACCTGAATAAACCAATCACGCAAATCAGCTCAGCTCTATCATCTACCATGAGCCAGATAGCACGGCCCCATCTCTTCTAACCTTTACGTAGAGTGTGAAAACATAATTTGCACCTATATGATACTATACAAACCAACGATTACGTCACATTCGTTTATACTCAATCTCATTATCCTCATACCGTCCAGCATCACGACATTCCATCAGCTATTCAAGAGTTCAAAAATGCGTTGGTGCACAAAACCTCAAAGGCGAAGCAGTTGCCATGAATATTGACCGTGCTCTTCCAGTTGTCGTTGCAATTCCTTCATTCGATAATTTCGTTGTTGAGGATTAGATGTACTTCCATACTTGACCAACAGCTCAAAGATCCAGTAGTCTGACCTGACTGTGAAAATCCAATCGTTTCGACCATCTTCTTTTCTTATGCAAATGCTTCTGCATCGTGAGACGATGCATGTCCTTCGAAGACGATCAACACGCAGGATCTTCATGCATATTTCTGCACACCAGTTACAGTACATGCTCAGCACGTACAGCACAAACGATGGGAATGTCGAACATTCCTCCACCTCCCAATTCTCGCCCTTCCTATTGTTGATAACAGAACTCTATTGTGTGAGTTGATAGTGTGATTGTTATTATTTTGCAACCAATATTGTTGATCTCTGTGGTCTCGATAAAGAGTTTTCATGTTGGGCATCGTCTACAGTCGATCCTGAATTTTGATTCATTGGCTTCCTATCATTCAGGTCATTGCTGGTTAAGTATGCTTGTTTATTCTGTTCATTGACTGTTCACAGATATGTTGATTTATGACCTCGTGTGGTTCGCTCCCTTGTGAATTCACTTACCTCACTCGCTTCGCTCGTTCGTGTGCTCGCTCGTGTGCTCGTTCTTGTGCTCGTTCTTGTGCTCGTTCTTGTGCTCGTTCTTGTGCTCGTTCTTTCCGTTCCCTATTCTTTCTCAACGTATTCCTCCTGATTAAATCCCTCTCCTTCAACTTCAGTCTCCACGCAACACACAAATGATTTAAATACGCCACCACCTCCTCCGATCCTATCGAACTAACCTCATCATAAACCATTACCTCTTTCTTAGACTTTGTCACCAGCCCAATCTTGAAATCCTGCTGGTCTCCTTCCACAGCACAGTGTATTGCCGGATGCGCAGATTTATATATATCAGTGGAATGGTACGGCAGTCCAAAGACCGTTCGTATCCACAATACAAACATGAGAATGTAGTATGCAAGAAAGTTGATTTTGCCCCGTAGTGAGGTATAGTTCATGGTCACCCCCGGTTGGACCAAGTACTGCTGAATGCCCATTTTGTTCATGTCGTCAAAGGTTGCAAAATGCACCAAATCGATGAGTCGCTGCAGCTTCAGATACACATTCTCTGTCTTCAACAACTGCAAGTCATTGAAGCTGATGATATCATGGTCCAGGAGCGTCAGCGAGAACCAGATGATTGTCCCTCCATCTCTGAGTAGGGGAGTTATCTTGTTAACAAAGTAATACGGTGCAAAAACGTTCGCCTGGAACAAGAGTCCTAAACCATCGGCCGATTTTTCGTTGGGAGTGCTGGACAGGTTCATGAAAGTGGGGTACAGGTATAATTTAGGGTTCTTGGTTGTGATTTCTTTGAAGAATTGAGCGGTGTTAATGCCTGTAGCGTGTTCTGGGCGGAGGGTCTCCGCCAAGAACAAGTAGTCGACTCTGGTGTAGTTTTTGACGAAGCCATGCAAGGCATCCAGCACGGAGGTCATATCAGTGAAGTCGAGCACCAAGTAGTCGAACTCGATGCGTCCCAGCCGTACCTTGCGAGTGTTGTACTGCTCCACGAGTGCTATTGCGTCCTGGGTCTTCTTGAGTGTTGGTCCTGTCAAGATGAACGTCATGTCCAACAGTGGGCTCACCAGGTCGATCAACCGGTAACATACGTTGAGCGAAAGCTCCGATATGGCGCCGGTCACAAGTGCGACCAACAGCTCTGTCCGTGTGGTGGATGAGAATTCAGACTGCGTGTCCATGACGAGCTGTAACAACCTTCTGTATCAGATTTATATTCTACTCCCTGACCCAAGAGTAGCAGAACAATCCGTAGAGTATATATAACCATCCCCTCAGCTCCACGCTATCCCCTGATTTTAGCTTTTCCACTTTGGAAAAGCCCCATTGTTCACAACTCGTTTACCATATCACCTTAAAACAGACGCGTCGGCCATGTTGACAACCTAACTAAACACAGATCCAGTAAGGTACGAGCGATACGCACAAAGGTGCGCCACGGACATCTGCTGCGCTCGCACCGTTTTTGAGTTACTGTTTGTTGAACACTGGCTGTCCATGTCGAGTCAGCAGGCACCATGTGCACGCTATTCAGTGCCTTGTGCATACTATTCAGTGCCTCGCGCACACTTTTCAGCGCCTTGTGCATCACTCAATGCCCTGTGCATCGCTCAATGCCAAGTACACACTACACTTGACCGTTTCAAGTGATCTTCTTTGTTGGCATCAACTGCGATGAGCTCTTATTGTTTTTCAAATCACAATACGCGAATTTTTCAAATCGTGCTTTCAGAAACAGACGGTGCACAGATCGTAAATATTACGTACGGATTGGTAAAAGTTGGCTACAGCTTGGTAAACATTGCCTTCTACTTGTTTATTAGTGTTCGTACGTTATTGACGAGACGAAGTGATTTGGTTTTCGAGTTTTCTGTCCCATTCGCCAACCAATTCGTCAATGTACTGTGCAACGTCTTGTGCACCCGACGGATCGATTTGTTCGTATTTGATGTATTCTCTGCCGTTCAATGCCAGGCAGCTTGCTACCTTGACGTCGTGTGGTTCTTCATTGTTCAGGTGTGCGCTCACTGCGCATCGGACAGGGGCGTTGGCTGCGTTGTAGCCCGAGATGTTGTGGTACTCCAGCCCAAGTGCGCGTGCCACGTAGAACAACATCAACATGCCATAGTACGTGAACACATTGAGAAACTGGAAGAATGCAAAGCTAGAGAAGATCCCGGGATGCACCAAAAACAGCTTGATCCCCTTCTTTCGTAACTGCTGCACCTTGGCCAAGTGCAATAAATCCACAATCCGCTTGGACCCTTCGTATGGTTCCGTGGTACGCACCAACTGTAAGTCATCAAACGACAAATACTCTGGTAGTGACATTATGGATGATATCCACACCACCAGCGCGTTTCCGGTGCTCAAAAGCGGCTCCAACTTGTGGAGCAAGTAGTAGGGACCAAAGACATTGGCCTGGAAAACCAACCCCAACCCATCCTTAGTCTTGACACCTGCCTTCTGGATCTTGTACTTGGCCTGGGTAACCAGCTCCACTGGGTGTTGCGGAATATCAATGCACGCTTGGATCCAGTCAATCCCCGTGTACGTGCTCTGAGCAGCATTGGCAAAAAAGTAGTTGATCTGTGTGTATCTCTTGCTCAAGTCATAGTACGCTGCCAAGACAGAAACCATGTCTGTGAAATCAACTAGCAAGTAATCGAACTCTACTTTTCCTGGACGTTGTGGTAACTTGTCCTGGGCAAACGTCTTGATAAGCTGGATGGCTTCCTGGACCTTTGGCAAGGTTCTCAGTGTGACGACCAAGACCAAATTCTCATCTTGGGGCAATTGCTCGAGCAACCTATATGCGATGTTGAGTCCTAGGTTGGACGTGGTCCCTGTAATCACAGCTACAGTCGAGTCTTTTTGGAGTGACATGATTCTTTAATTTTTCAGTTGATTTTTCTATACGAGTTTATACGAGGGTTGGCACGAGTCTTTGGACTTGAGGACGTAGAGGAATAGGATTGATTTGCGTTTGAGGTAGAGTGGTGTATACCTGGTGCTATTTTCTTCGAACACGCTATCCAACTCATAAGGTTCATCTCTTCAAATAAAACACACCTATAAGCTTAAAATAGAACCAAATGGCATTCGATATCTTGCAGCACATCAGGTACCAAGTACCGAATGAAATCCCAAAAGCAATATCACCTTAGGGAATAACGGAATGTTTTCATACAGATGGCTGATCGTACTGAGTCTGTGTCTTATCCATCCTTAGTGTCGTATCGCACCAAACCACATTTCCGGCTCGTCAAGAGCTGAATGAGAAAAGCATTCCCATGGATCGCCCTTAAGGTTACGAGCGATATAACCTCCGCACATTCTCGCTGTCATACATCTCCATTCTAAATAATAGAGGCTTTATATTGTTCGAAATTTTGGGTGCAAAAAATCTCAGACCCAAAAGCACGGCACTTCCATACTTCTTTATTGTTCAGTGCCTAGATCCTAATCACTTCTCCTCTTTGAGTAAATCCTGCCCCACCGGAAAGCCTTTAATCGTTTAGAGTTTCAACTACCCAGAATCAAATTCAATTACTTTATTACATTCTAGATACGCCCAATACCGGGCATTAATGGACCGTCGTCCTCTACAACTCTACTCCAAACATCTTACGCACAGTGCAGTCTAAACATACAGCAAAAATCTTTCCTGCAACAACTCAGACAACTTGTCCATCTCTCCTTTCTCGTTGAAAGCCAGACAATAACCAAATGTAAAGTTCATTCCGCCTTCTGGGGTGGAGATGACATTGAATGCATAATCATCTGCATACGAACCATCTTGGTTGAACCACATTTCCTTCACCTTCCAATCCCCACTTTCTATGATCTGTATTCCCAAGTTGGAGCCAGAAATGGTGGTAGGGCTCTTGTTCTCGAGAAACTCCCAGTAGTTGACATACGTGAAAAGACTCATCAAGTGGAATGGACTTTTGGAGATGAGTGCCTTCTTCAACGCAACCTTGATGAGATCTTTAGTCTCTTCAGTGGACTTGTCAGACCTCACACCCATAATAAGGGCACCCACAGCAAAAGCATATCTGGTTTCCTTGGCCACTTCCTTGTAGTACGGTCTGGAGTTGATTACCACTACGTGTTCGAAGCTGATGGGGTCTACGTTGAGGACTTCGGCCAAGGCCTGGTGGAAAATGGCGTGCAATAGTGGAGTCACAGTGTCGCCCTGTTTCTTCAATCTCTTCCTCACCAATGAAACTTGTTCGGTTGTGAAGTTGAACATCTTCATTTCATGGTCTCTGGTAGGATGGTCAACAGTGTACACTGGTGGGTCGAAGTATTTGCCAACACGGGAGTGTGCAACTGCCTTTAATGTGTACCAAATAGGTGCCTTGTAGACATCACACACGTCTCCAGCAGTCACTGGTTGCTTCTCTAGTGAGCTGCCTTCGTACAAGACATCTTTATACTGGACATCGGCGTTCATGGTAGCCAATTGTTGCACAAGGTCTTTGAAAAAGTGTGGACCACAGTTCCCGTCTGTGAAAACATGATCTGTCACATAAGACAAGTACTGGACCCCGTCACATTCGTTAACAACAAGTCTCCACAAAGGTTTTTCAGTGTCCATGTAGAACTTCATGAGATTCAATCTCTTCAAGCTCGCTTCATCCCATTTCTTGATGGTCTGGTACTCGATAACATCGTCAAACTTGACGGTTTTCAATACACGCTTTCTCCAGTTGGTTCCGTTTTCTTTCTTGTCGTCGGTCCCGGGTATCTTGAACACCTGAAAGGCCAAAATCGGGTACTCGTTGATAATGTTGGATACAGCCTGGGACAACTGATCCCGAGAAACAGGATGGTTCAAAGTGGCCGTCACATTGAAATTTCTGTACCGGTCTAATGTGTTACGGCAGATGTAGTATCTCTCTTGGGAGTTTGGTATCGACATACTCTTTCAAATCTGGAGGCGAAGTTGTTCGAAATTATACCGAAGGCAAACGGAAATTAGAGTCATAACCCATAATTCCAGCTCAATTATTCTCGCCTTGGGTGGACGTACTCAGCTGGACAACTGGAGTCGAGTGATAAGCGTGGTTTGTGCTGAGTGGATGTGTAGAATCTCGCATGCTTTTGCGAGTACCAGGTGCACACGAAGGTACCAAGGACCAGCCTGTTTGTAGATCATCACAAGTGAAAAATAGGAGATCCGAAGGACGCCACAGTTAACCAGACTTTAGTACTAGTGGGATAGTAATGAAGTGAGAGGGATATAGCAATGTGCTCAGCATTCAAGATTAGTGATAAGTATTGTTAATTATATATTCTCTGCTCTGCTGATCTTATATATTTATTTTAGGATCAGGTCGTCGGTGTTCCACTGCCGTTGAAGTAGGCAGCTATTCTACTAGGTACTACCAGTTACAAGTTATTAGTTACCAGTTACAAGTTATTAGTTACCAGTTACAAGTTATTAGTTACCAGTTACCAGTTACCAGTCACCAGTTATTAGTTACCAGTTATTAGTTACCAGTTACCAGTACCAGCTAAAGATACAACAGTTACTACAAGTTTTCAGTGGATGCAAAATCATTTTGTATTGGCTATTCACAGGTTCCATATTCATCTTGCACCGGCAACTCTCATTCTATTATACTCTGCGACTCCTCTATTTCCGTGTCCTATTGTTTAAGTTGACTGCAAATTCTCAACCCTGGAACTATTCTCCAGTCCATTAATCAACAATATTGTCTATTGCTTCCATTACACCCTCTTTATTTTGTCACCCCTTCAATTATAATCTAACATCATACTCTTGAGCTCATTTCAGAACACGTTCCAAAGACTAAGGCAACCACAAATCGTTCCACCCTATGTTCTTCCTCACAGCACTCGAATACCCTTCATGATATCTAACAAATATTCTAGTCACCTCAGTAGCCTCCTCTGCAAGTTGTTCATGCTGTGTTGAAATTCCATCATACTTTCCTTTGAAGTAGTCTATGCTGCTGACTTTAATCCGCCTCTTCGCTGCCACAGCTTCGGGCTTCACAATCTCTAGTTTCCTTTTAGATGTTTTTCTAACCGTGTCTAGTCTCTCCAACTCCGACACGATCAACGGAAATAAGTTGGCTCTTTTGAGCTGGTCTTGTTTTGCAACTTTACCAACCGAAGATGGGGTGTAGATGTTGTCGAAATTGGTTATCGTTTCCCAGTTCGGCGATATCTGCAATGTTACAATATTACTTTCCAAATCTCGTTCGTTCTCAAGTATCAACTGCATATCCTTCACAAATACCGTGATTTTCTCAAGCACAGACTTCTCAAAGTCATTGAGGTTGGACTTTACCTTCGAGGAAAGCGTGGGCAGGAAGATCCGGTTCATGTATGGTAAGTAGAATGTGGAGTAGTTCTCGTACTGATGCCCAATGGCTATTTTTGTTGCAAGTGGTAATGTATCAGACACTCTTTTTATGACGGCTCGATTCAGCTTCATCAACTCATAGCTCTCAAAATCGATATTCTTCACGTTCGGTACAAGTGACTCTTGTTTGTTGTTTCTCTGTGGGTTGATTTCGCTGAACAACGACCATATCTTGAGTGCTACAATGCTTGGATAGATGTCCGTGTCTCCTCCAGCTCCACGTCCACTTCCAAATTGGTCGTAAAAGTCAAGCCAGTCACTAAGTTCACAAGGCTTTTCGAGAGAATCGTCTTGCATATGCACAGTATCCAAATACTTGTTGAAGCACCCTTTGATAACCTTGTCGAATGACGAGCTATTGCTCACTGTAGACTTTCCGTTACCGTTCATAAACTGATCGAGTAATGCCAGAAAGTTCTCTTCTTTACGCATCCCTGGATTTCTCTTGAATAATGTATCCACCATTGCAAACCACGAAATTTGTGCATCCTTGTTTACTTGGGGATCATTGGATTTGACTGAGTATGTGTTATCCACTTCTCTTCTATTGAACTGCAAATGGTTGAGACATGCTCTAATGTCACCATCGCAAACCTCAGTAATCTCTGTGATTTTCTGATAGTCAAAGCTCAATTTCTCACGTTCATTGATAGCCATGAGATGCTCCTTTATAGATCTCATGGCATTTCCGCTCTTGGTTGTTCCGTTGGCTTGTTTCGAAAAGGTTGGTTTCTTGAATTGAACCAACTCAGATATACTACGGAGCTTTTCCATAGGTGAGGTGCCGAAACCACGAGGATTGGAACTGTAGATGTCGTTTGCAATGCATATTATAGGTCTGTTCAAGAGGAAATTCTTCTTGCTAGAATCTTTCTTCTTTCCTTGGTCAACTTTGTATAAGTTTCTCAGATCCATATAGATCAAGTCGTTCAAGACCTTGACAATCTCGTTAGCGTTGATGAGAGAGTCGATCTCATCAATAACTAAACATGTTGGTTTACCCTTCGAGGTGATGGTGTTCGAAGTTAACGCATTCATTATCTTCAACTTCAACGCTGCTGTCACACCACTGAAGTTTCCTGTGGAGTTTCCAGCCTGTGGTAAAGTATCCATACTGTTTGCAGCGTTCAACTCTTCGACATTGTAACCAAGCTGCTTTGCAAAAAGGTGAACGGAGGTGGTCTTTCCTATTCCCGAAGGACCATGAACAAGCAAAATCTTTCTGTTGGGACGGCCAAGCCTGTCTATAGATTCGAATTCACTCGTAACTTCGGCTGTTCCGTACACAACCTTGGACCATTTCTTCAACCAGTGAAGAATCTGTCGATACTGCTTGTCATTTCCAGCTGAGCACAAGTCGATGAACCTCTTTGGTTTGTACTTTTCAGACCATATCTGGTTATTAACTGATCCTTTGTCAGTGGGTCTACTGCCTTCTAATGTCTTTTCCAATTGCTTGTTGTTTTCCTTGATGCTGTTTCTCAATTCAACCTGACTGAAAAGGTTATCCATGTCCATATACTGTCCATATTCTCCCAAGTTGCTCTCCTGAGTATCACTTATGGTCTTCGGTTGTTTTGGTTTGAGTGTTACAAACGAACCGTTGAATAGCTTGACTTTCTTCGTGGCTGCAGATGCTGGGCCCACTCGTTCATCAACCTCGATATCTTGGTCTTCTTGATCTTGTTCCTCATGGCCCGACTTTTGCGTGCTAAAGAACATGGAGTTGCCAAAGTCCAAATTCTCCGTATCCACATCCATGGCATCGGGCTGTCTAGCCGGAAACAACATGGACTCGCCAAGATCAAGATCTGTCATTGGTTCTGAAGTTCTGTTTTTTTGACTGATTTTTGATTTACGCGTCGCGTTTTGAAATGGTAGAGAAGTGCTTGGAGAGACGTGGTTCAACGGGTGGAAAAGTGTGTTGTAGCCTACGTTGAAGTGATCTGAGGTGAGTATCAAGTATTGCTAACAAGATTACAGCTACTTACTGGGTGTTGTAAACCTGTGAGTTGTCCATAAAGCATAAAATGTCGAAATTTGCACCCAAAAAACGACAAGGACCAGATGCTTCTGGAATAACTATTAACTAACTGAATGGACTTAGACAGAAGATTAACTACAGCATTATCTCCTCTAAGAATTAACAAGATAAATGATCTTGCTAATAGTGTCCCTCACACTATTCGGAGTATAAGAATCAATTTGTAGATATCGCTTTCTGTGGTCGCAAACTCGTAATAGCATAAAGAGTCACCGAGCAAGAGAAGTGATTACTCTACTCTACAGTTCATAATCATATAATTTATTAAAGTTTTTAACAGTAACAACTATACACTTGATACTATAGAAATGTTTTCTCAAAG